>BSBK01000498.1:10000-167500 GCA_027943335.1 Chamaecyparis obtusa | reverse complement strand
AATAGAATTTTTTATATATCTATTTATAGTTTTATAAGGCACATTAAGTGATTAACAAGATGTCTTAGTGATTTCAAATTTATTGTTTGCATGCATTGTTGTATTTGTACATAAATGGTCAAAGTTTCTTTAATGTCCTACAAAATCAAAATCAAACTAAATTAAAGGAATCCAAAACTATTTTTGCAAATTTATTGAAATTATACGCGGAAAAAATATTTGATCCAATAGATTGGAATTATAAACAGCTAAAAGTGGTCTACCAATTTGCAATTGAAAGTGGAAATTTTCTATTCGAAAAGTTTTAGATGCCAATTTATACCTAAGAACAATTGAGTTGTGTTTTCTTAAAGAACAAGTAGTTTGAAAATGTTGAGAAATTTTAAAAGTAATAATTTTTCAATTTTTATTTATTTTAATAAGTTATATTGGGTTCACATATAAATTTTAATTTTATTATACAAATGTATAGGTAGTGAATATCTAATTGTAAATTAATCAAACAAATTTTTTGGTAATTGATTTATACAAGTAAATTTATAATAATGATATATATCTAATATTACAAAGAAAAATAGAATGATTACAACTGGTACTATTTTTAAATTTTGATAGTACTAAAATATGATCAGTTTTATAGTTTAAAATAGTATGAATTTTTCAATTTGCATTTAAAATAGTATGCATTTTCCATTTGCATGCTTCATTTTCAATTACATGTTTCAGTTGTTGTTTTGCAGATTTTGAAGAATTCAAGAATTTTAGACGAGCCAGTACTACAATTGATTTTCAAGCAAGTTATTTTCAAGTGAGATTTTTATTCTCATTTGTATGTTTATATTTTAGATTATGCTTTATATATTAGATTAATCTATTCTTAAATATTACACTTTTAATTTACATTTTTACATCATTATCATAAATCATTTTTTTCATTATTGTGGAGGGCAATGCCGCCATATTAATGAAATTTGAATTCAATTATTCTTAATAGTTTTTAAAAACATAGATTAACCATACATTACATTGAATATTAATAATATATTATTTTTATGTTCTCAAATTAAATATATATTTAGAATATTTATATTTTTTCAGTAATCTTTGAAAAGTGGAAGGCAATGCCGCCATATTTCAAACATTACTATGTGAATTTTTTGTATTATTTCCATATTTAATAAATGCTTTATTTAAGGATTTTGCATTTTAGATTTAGATTTCTTTTTTAGATTATGCTTTATATATTAGATTAATTTATTCTTAAATATTACACTTTTTAAGCATGCATTAGATTAACAATTTTTAATAATTTACATTTTTTACATCATTATCATAAATCATTTTTTCATTATTGTGGAGGGCAATGCCGCCATATTAATGAAATTTGAATTCAATTATTCTTAATAGTTTTTAAAAACATAGATAAAGCATACATTACATTTCTTAATTATTTTAATATTTGAATTACTGCTAACATTTGATAATAAGAATATATTCGAATAAATATCTATTTTATGTTTTGAAATTAAAAAACTCAACAAATATTTATTTTCTATTGAGGATTGTATTAAAAAAATTAAAATGTTCTTTTGTGTTGTTGTAATGCAAAAGGTATAACAAATGGATTTCGAATTTGGAATGAAAGTAGAAGTGTCTTCTGATGAAGAGGGTTTTGAGGGAGCCTGGTTCCCTGCAACAATATTAGGATATGTGAGTAATGCAAAGAGGCCCAAGTTTGCCATACAATATGATAATTTTATAACAGATGAATGGTCTCGGAAGCCTCTTGTTGAGGACATCTTCTATGAACATATTAGACCCACACCTCCGATAATTAGTTTACCTCAATATATTCCAATCGACTTTGCTGTGGATGTATTCGATAATGATTGTTGGTGGACAGGTGCTGTTGTTGAAAAATTCCAATCTCCTCTTAGTCAGCAACAGTTTTTTGAAATCTACTTCCCTCATACTCAAACTTTGCAAGCATATTCTCGTGCCCAATTATGTCGAGCACAAGAATGGGTTGAAGGACGATGGATACTAAAACAATGGTTTTGAGTAGCTCATTGTTCTTTTTGTATTGAGATCCACTCCTCTTAAATAGGATCACATATTTTTTGGGGATATTATTGTAATCTTTAGTATTGGGATCCACTACCTCTTAAAGGGGATCACCTATTTTTGGGTTTTGCATAGCTCATTATTTCTTTTTGTATTGAAAACCACTACCTATTAAAGAAGATCACGTATTTTTTGGGTATTATTGTAATCTTTTCTATTGAGATCCATTTAATATAAAAAAGGGGATAACCTATTTTTGGGTTTTGTTATTTTCTATTGTAAAATGGGAGATCATGTATTGCCATGTTTTGTAAAAAATCCTCTTTTACACCATTTATTTTTCACATGATGTATCTAATATTCTTATAAATAAATTATTCATTTGCAACAACTTTATAATATTTTGTGTCTCCTTCTCTTCATGTTTCCATATTTCTTATAAATTTGTCACTTTAATTATTCTTCTAATCTATTTTATTTGTTGTAATTCTTATTGTCCTTTGCCTCTTCATTATTCTAAATATTTATTAACATACTATTTAAAAGTATACATGAATTTTCATTTCAACCAAAATTTTAACACGAATAATTTATACATCAATTTTAATTTCAGCCGATTTATCAATCTAATTGTTGCTCCAATTCTTCATTCTACTTGCTAATAACAATCATCATTACTAATACATTTTACATGTATATATTTATGCTACTCACTTTATTATTCTTTCCAACTAGGTATGGTGAGACCAAGATTGAATTTTGAATCTGAAGAGGCAAGAAGAGAATACCAAAGACAATATCAAAGAGAGTATCATAGAGAGTATCGTAGACGCCAACAACAACAAATGACAGAAACTAAAAGAGAACAACAAAGAATAAGACAAAATGAAAGTAATAGGCAGAGTTATGCCAGAAGAAGGGCAGAAGTAACGATTGAACAATTGGAAAGTGAAAATCGAGGTCATAAAAACATAGAAAGAAGCATTTCTCAACGGAATTCTCAACATATCTTTCTTCAAAATGAAGAGAGGCGTGAAGAGGAACATCATGATCCCCAACCAAGTGACAGATATAAGCACCCAACAAATGCAAACAATCAGCTGAATGTTGATAATGAATGCTCAACATCTGTAGAACATGTTCCAGAAACACCACAACATGCAAGTGAAATACACATGAATGAAGATTTTGAAGGTAATATACAAAATATGCCCAACCCAAATGGTATGCTTCACTTTGAATTTACAAGATTCCAAATGCAGTTTAGACATCAGATAGATAGTTTGAAGACACCAAACATGTGTTATATATATCAAGAGTCATATATTGGAATGAAAGTAAATCGCACCTGTGAGGGTCCTATATGCAATAGGTGTCGTCTGTTAGGATTAACAAGGCAGAAATAACAATTATGTGCAAATATAACTAATATCAGAAAATAATAAACCACACAGAATAGAACACAAGACACACAAATTTAACGTGGTTCACCCAATCCCTGGGCTACATCCACCAACAGCAAGTCCAATATTATTATTATCCAGTGATTACAATCCGTAATCCCTTACAGCCCAATTCTGCCGTAAGTACTAAAATCATACATAATGAAAAATCCCTAACCCTAAGCCATATTATACAATATTTTCCCGCTTTAGGGTTAGAATGAGTTATAAGTAGTCGGCCCAAAAAACCAAAAAAAGTAGTCGGCCTCAAAAAAAATTTCCTCGGGGGCTGGGCCCCCGAACCCTTGCTCTTGGGGGCTGCCGCCCCCAAACCCCCGCTCGAGGCCCGACCCGACCCCGAACCCCGGCGAGGTCGGGAGGAAAAGTGTACAGTACTTTCCTAATTAGTCACCACAAGCTAACATCGTCAAGAGAGAGGAACTCATAGGTTTTCATCTTCAAATAATATGGATCCTAGTTCTCAACCACAAGAGCTTGCAAATTTAACTCAGGTTGAAGAGATGTTGATAGCACGTGTTAGCCCTTTGTTGCAAGTTACACATGCAACTGGTGGTCAATATAAGTACAAAGGACACACTATTAGTTTTCCGCAACATGTAGAACAAGTATCCAAAGTCTTGCCCCATACAATTGAACATTTACCTATCATTATTGTTCGTAGAAGGGATCAACGTGGCACACGGTATAACTTTACTGTAAATAGGGATCGTGTCTACAAAGCATTTAAATACAAATTTGATCATGACAAGTTTTACGCAGATGTCAGAATTGATGAAAATGCTCTTAAAGACTTGCCAAGAAATTATGATGAGAATATTTTTGACAGATTAAATTCAGTGCACATGGACTTTGATTCTAATGCAAATGAAGTCATATTTTTAGGTCCTATTATGGAGACAGATGAAGGTAATATAATTGACCACACAACCTCTATGGCTTCAAGGCCACCTAATGCTCAAAGAGAAATGGAATTAATCCATGCATGGGTTAATAATCCTGATGCAGTTCCATCTGCTTTAATTGAATGGCCATCTATAGGTGCATCACCTGTCAATGAATATGTCACGTCTGGATTATTGGATATGGCATTTCCAACATTGTTTCCTGATGGAAGATGTGATTGGTTGGAGCCCAGAATGAAACGAGTACATCTACATGAATTTTTGAAGCATTTGTTGAGGTATAGGGATCACCGCTTTGGTAAACATCCAAGATTTAGGTATTTCATGATGAATATGATAATGAGGCATCGTGCACAAGGTTCAGCCGCTGTCTTTGCAAAATGGAGTTTTCACGACATGCCAATTACCATTAATGAGCTACGTGAACACATGGAGAATGTGCCACGTAATAATTTGGCAGATAGGTTAATGCGGTTTGGAACAAGTCTAAGAGGGATGCGATCATATTGGGCTAAATGTAAAGTAGAATTAACAGACATGCTTAACCAACTAGGCACTCCTACAATTTTCTTCACATTAAGTGCAACAGATATGCAATGGCCTGATTTGCATGCACTAATGCCTGGTACACCACCAACTGATCCACGAGAGGCTCAGAAATGGAGAAGACAAAATATCATCGACTATCCACATATAGTTGCGCATTACATGCACCTAAGGCATACAATGTTCAGAAAGGAAATACTTCAAAAAGGTATGAAAGTTAAGGACTTCTGGTGTAGATATGAGTGGCAACATCGGGGTTCACCTCATGTTCATGGCTTCCTTTGGCTAGAAGGAGCACCAAATATGGACACCATTAATTGGTCAAATGAGGGTGAACAAAAAGCTGCAGAAACATATTTTCATTCCATTATTCATGCATGGAATCCTAGAAATGATCCTCATCAAAGAAATATACAGGTACATTTCATACAATTTGATATTCTATATCAAATATATTTAACTTATTACAATGTTTGCAATAACGTAAATTTATAATAATAATAAATCAACTACGATTTTTAGGCATTCCAAAATTTTGGTCAACATCCATGTCTGAAGAATACTGCACAACTAGCTCAGATGGATATCGACCATGACTATGAACAAATTCTCAATTGTGTCGAAAGACACACAGTCTGTAAGGAAGGTGCATGTCTATGCAAGAAAAGGGGAAGGATGGTTTGCAGGTAATTATTTCATCAAATCATAGTTTTATCTAAATTTTCTATATCAACTATTTCAACAAGTTTACCTAACAAGATACATATTCTCTAATATTTCAGGTATAATGCACCTTGGCAATTGAATTTGGGAGGATCAAAGTTATATGAGGATGCAGAATCAGGTGAGAAAAAATTTGAACCCGCAAGAAATGATGATAGAGTTAATTCACACAATTGATACATATTACAGTTATGGAGGGCCAATGTAGATTGGCAACCTGTTCTTTCAAGACATGCAGTTATCAAATACATTGCAAAGTATGCAGCAAAAGCTAAGAGAAGCTCTGAAACATATCAAGATATGTTGATGCGTCTCTCAAACCTTGAAAACCCAAATGATTTAGTGGCACGAGCATATAGAAAACTTCTAACAGAAACAGTTGTAAAAAGAGATATTGGAGCTCAGGAGACATGTCATATGCTATTAGAGCTTCCATTGGTGGAGTGTAGTAGAAGGTTTGTTAATCTAAATGTCTCACGTGAAGTTTTCAAACCTGTAGTGATCAATAATGAGGAAAATGAGGAAGAACTCACAAAATCTTTTGTAGATGGTTACAAAATAAGACCACTTTGTATGGAAGGTATCACATTGATTGATGCAGCAAGGTCTTGGATATACAATCCTAGAAGAAGAGGGGAAAATAAATGGGGGCCAAGACAAACATCAGCTATTGTCAGAGTTTTTCCTAGGTTTATTTCTATTCCTCCACGTGATTCAAATAAGTGGGTGGAGTTTTGTTTGTCTGAGTTGTTACTATACAAAACTTTCTGTAACATTGAAAGGGACATTGGTCACAATGATGATATTATAGTACAAAATTGGGAGTCACTCAATTATAATCCTTGGCATGTCCATAAAGCACCGCATGCAGAAAATAATGACCCTTCTACTGATTCTGAAACAGAGGATAATGGAGGTATTCAGGAAAATACCATAGAACATGAGTGGGAAATCATTTCTAGGCTACACCGTGGTCAACATATGCCACTTTCTGAAATTCACATGTTGGGAAGAAGAGATATTGATAGGAATACTAATTGGTGTAGTGAATATCAAAGTGAAGAGCAGACAACCATAGCAATAAATTTCATAGCTGAAATGAAAAAATATGGATGTCTCCTGTATGATGACATCCCATAGTGCATCAATTTTACAACTCTCGGTCAGAAGCAACAAAAGGCAATTGACATTATTATGACACACTACCATAGCAATCAAGTGGAAATGCCTTTATTTATGATAATTCAACGAATAGCAGGAACGGGAAAGTCTTATCTAATTAGTGCCATCAGTCAATCTCTCCGAATGGCAGCGATGTCGAATGCTTCTCCACTTCTATTACTTGCACCAACTGGAGTTGCAGCTTTCAATATAGGAGCCTCTACCATTCATTCAAAGCTGCGAATACCCATTACAGATTTTGCATAGCTAGAAGGGTCAAGGCTTACGAGTTTTCAACAAGAAATGGAACATATCAAATATATTTTGATTGATGAAATGAGCTTCATTGGTCAAAACTTGCTGGAAAATATTGATTCTCGACTCAGACAAGCCTTCCCACAAAGTGCTGACATTAGCTTTGCAGGTATACCTTTCCTTATTCTTAATCATGCTATAAATGTCTTTTAATACTTATATATAATATCATGTTATGATATTACTAAATGCTCTAAATTTAATTTTATCCAACTCTGTTTCAGGTGTATCCATTATTTTGGTTGGTGATCTGGGGCAGTTACCTCCTGTCAATGATAAACCTGCATATGATAGCAATAGACGGGCAAAGTTACTGTGGCATGAATTCAAGACAGTGGTTACACTAGACAAAGTATTCAGGCAAGATGGAGAAAATGTCCACCAACAAAGATTTCGTCATCTTCTCACAAATCTGAGAGATGCAGATCCAAAAATAGATGATTGGAACTTGCTTATGACAAGAACTCCTATAAGGCTAGATGCTGCAACCAATGATGACTTTGATAAGACAGTGCATTTGTTCTCTACAAATGAAAATGTTTGTGACCATAACATGAGAATGTTGTATTCTTTAAGGCATCCTATTGCACGTAGTCTTGCAACTAAGTCAAGGAATGGTAATGCAAATGAAGATTGGTCAACTGAAGAACTTGATATAGAGTTATTATTTAGTACCAATTCAAGGGTAATGTTGACTACAAATCTATGGATAGAAGCCGGTCTTGTCAATGGAGCATTGGGATATATTAGAAATATTGTCTACAAACCTAGAACTGGTCCACCTGAACCACCATCATATGTCATTGTTGAATTTGATAATTACTCTGGAATACCATATGATGACCACCATCCCAAAATAGTACCAGTAGCACCCTTACAAAGGGGTAGGACCTTCCAATTACCGTTAAGGTTAGCATGGGCATTGACAATTCACAAATCTCAAGGGCTAACTCTTTCAAAAGCCACGATTGATATAGGTCCAAGAGAAAGAGCAGGATTGACATTTGTTGTTGTATCTCGTGTAAAGTCTCTAGAAGGCTTGAGAATAATGCCACCCTTCACATATGACCGCTATGAAAAAATGAAAAGTGGGAAACAACTTTCAAAGAGAAAAGCAGAAGAAATCAGACTTAGATGTCTTGAAAATCAGTGATGTACTCTTATGATGTATTTTAAACTTCCTATTATAAAATAAAGAATTATTTCTTCTCCTAGGTTATGTCATAATTATCTTAAATTCTTATATCATTAACTATAATAATAACACTAACCTTAATAATAACATTAACCAAGTAACAAACTTCTTAAATGGATCCTAACAGTTCCCCTAACACTAACTTTAGGTGTAACAATAACATTGCCACTAATTGTTCTTGTCACAATAACAATTATCGTAACACTAAACATAAGTGCAACAATACCACTAACCTTAATTATAATACAGGCACTAACCCTAACAATAACCTTAACCTTAAAAATATCAATAACCTTAACCGTAATAATGACAGGGAACCTAACAAAATAACTTAAATGTAACAATAAATAAACAAAACCACATAAAAATATACCCTAACAGTTACCCTAACACCAACCTTAACTATAACAATACCACTAACCTTATCCTAATACAAGCACTAACCCTAACAATTTCCATAACACTAACCTCAACTTTAGCAATACTACTAACCTTAACCATGTTGTATTTAAAATATTATGCATGTTCGATTTAAAAATATATTCAGAATATTTATATTTTTTTAGTAATGTTTGAAAAGTGGAAGGCGATGCCGCCATATTTCAAACATTACTATGTGAATGTTTTGTATTATTTCCATATTTAATAAATGCTTTATTTAAGGATTTTGCATTTTAGATTTAGATTTCTTTTTTAGATTATGCTTTATATATTAGATTAATTTATTCTAATTAATTATATATATTGATGTTTGTTTAAAACTTTGCAGGGTGCCATTCCACCTATGGCTGCTTCTGACAGCGAGTCGAACATCATCATTACAAGCCCCTCTACTTCAGTGGCCTCAAATGATGTCTCTGAGATTGAATTTTACAAGTGTACATGAATCATTGTAGACTCGTGTGCAACTATAATCAAAGCTGTGGAGCACGCATCATTATCAGTTGACTATGTTGACGAACTAGATATAATGCAGATGGTAGATGTTGCGAAAGTTCTACGTGAGACATCTGCAAAAGTGGATGCATTTCCATCAATGATGAAAGAAGTCTATCGTGATCATTGTACAAATAAGGGCCACAATACCAACTTTATCATTGAAGAATATGTTATGTACTTGCATCATTATGGAGAAATGTTATTGATTTAGATCATTCTAATCTTGGCTTTCAACCTTCTTAATTATCTTAATAGTTGTATTGGGACTTCTATTTCCCTTTTCATCTATATATGTTTCATGAATAATAAATAAATATTTTTGGCTATTCGCATCATGATTACCCCTATACTTGCAATATTTTGCAGCATGTTTTGTTGAACTCTACATTTCTAATATTTATTCCTTCAATGGATTTACCAAATATATGTGAGGAATTAATTATAGAGGACATCTTATTCATTCCTACTTCTAACCTAATCCTAATCAATGTTAAAATATGTTAAACTTAATTGTTGTAATTCTAAGAAATTAGGATTACTCTAATATGTTATCGTTAACATTATAATTACTTATATATGGTAACCGTTCAAGTTAGTTGTTACCATATTCCTACCATTTATAATACGTTAAATGGTAATGTTAAATAAGATACTAATGATAATTATCATGTTAAACTATAAACAACATCCAAAAATGTATTACCAAGTATGATACTTTAATCCTAACTCTAAAACCTAGATCCCATAGCTAACTACGTCCATAATCTTACCCTCACAAAAACCCTAATACTAACCCTATACCCAACACTACATATGATTTAACCCTGACTATAAACCATACATCATAACACTGCACATAACCTTAAACTGGCCCTATTTGTCATACTAACCTTAACCAATCTTTTAACCCTAATACTAATCCAAACTCAACACTCTCCATGTCATCATTAACCCACGATTAAGCCTCACCGTATTAGTAACCCTAATCCTAACCCCATACCCTAATCTTAAAGCTTAATGTTACACTAAATATGATACTAATCCTAACTGTAAACCTAACATCATGTCCCTAATCACATCCTTAATCTCACCCTATCCCTAACCCTAACCCTAACTATAACTCTCACCTAAATACTAAATCATAAGGTAAAATGTCCTACTAACCCTAACTCTCACCCTATCCCTAACCGTAACCTTAACTGTAACACTTACTCAAACCCTAACTCAAAAGGTAAAATATCCTACTAACCCTAACTCCCACCCTATCCCTAACCCTAACCCTAACTGTAACTCTTACTCGAACCCTAACTCATAAGGTAAAATATCCTGCTAACTATAAGTATCAGCCTCTCCCTAACCCTAAACCTAATTATAGGTCTTACCTGAACTGTAACTCATAATGTAAAATTTTCTACTAACCCTAACTATCACCCTATCCCTATCTGTAACCCTTAGTGTAACTCTTACCCAAACCCTAATTATATTTTAGCTAAAATATCCTACTAAATATAACTCTCACCCTATCCCTAACCCTAACCCTAATTGTAACTCTTACTTGAACCCTAACTCATAACATAAAATATCCTACTAACCCTAACTCTCACCCTATCCCTTACCATAACCCTAACATTAACTCTTACCCGAACCCTAACTCATAAGCTAAAATGTTCTACTAACCCTAACTCTCACCCTATCAATAAAAAATCCTCTTTTACACCATTTTGTCACATGAATTTAACACTATCCATAATTATAACTTAAAACTTAGCAAATTTCATAAATGTAACCTAAAATTTCCCCTAACACTAACCCTAACAATCTCACTAACCTTAATTATAATAGTTTAACATACCCTAACACTAACCTAATCATTATATTAATACTAATTACAAATGTAATCCAACCTAACCAACTGGGTTTAATAACCTTTATGACAATTATTTTTAAAATTATTTTTAAAAATATAAAATATTAAATGTCTTTTGTGTTGCGCTACCACTGCTACTAGCTTATATATATTTATATATATAATACGCCGAGAGTAATCCTTCTCGAGGTGCCTATTTTCTTTAAATTGCAAGCTGCAATAGGCGCCTCGAGAAGGATTACTCTCGGCGTATTATATATAAATATATATAAGCTAGTATTTAAATATATTTTCTAATTGTAATTGACCATTCTACATATTTAACATCTAAGAAATTATATAATATTGTCAAATTATATTTCACATTCAAATCTTACATTGACACAAATTAATATAAGATAATGTCATAAATAATAAATATAAATATTACTAATTAAATTTTAGTTTTTAATTATTAATCAATTAAAATATTTCTTAATTATTAATTATATTATTTCTTTATTATTACTTATTTTAAATAAATTTATATGTTAATTAGAATAAGTTAATGCTCCTTCAATTAGAATTTAGACATTTGTCCATTTCATAAGAATGTCTTATTTAACCATCTCATATACTTAAAACATCACTATTAAATAATCTATTAGTAAAGCTCATTTTATACTACAAATAAAATATATAAAACAATTACAATCTACAAACATAAATTTAAACAAAATAAGGTATTAATATAGTCTTTATTATAATAGATTATTATACATAATCATCTTCTTACAAATTTTACAATATCAATAATTGTGATATTGGTATAACGATTCAACTATGTGGATTTTATGTCAAACTTCTTGACTCATGTTTCATGAGTAATGGTTCACAAGAACCCATCTTTCATGAGAATGGGTGTTAAATGTTCCATTTATTTTCATGAGAGATGGGTTCTTGTGAACCACTACTCAAAAAACATGGATCAATGAGTTTGACTCAAAACTATATAGTTGAATCCTAGTAGCAATATCACAATTTAACTTGTTATGGAAAATAACTCCTACTTATCATATCAATAATACTATCAAATTAAATTCTACATCTAAATAATATTTTTTTAAATAAAATAATTAAAATATTCAAACGAGTTCATCATTTCTAAATTTGCCTATTTGTCATTATTAATGGCTTAACTTACAATATGTATAAGGGATTCCACAATAATTTTTAGAGTGCTACTATATTTTTAAAAAATTTGAAGATATAAAATACTTACTTTGTCTTTTAATTATTTATGATATTATGTTAGATGAGTTTTAAATGGTATGATTTTTTTTATTATTATCAAAATTGATGCTAGTTATATATACGTATGTATGCAAGATGAAGATTATATAAAGAAATTATAATAATTTATTAAATTTAAGTTCAATGAGTTTAATTAATGATTAAATTTATGATAAATTTTAGAAATTTGAAAATAGGTAATTGATTTAAGCAAATAATTGTTTATTGTTTTGATTATAATTTTTTTATTATAATTTTGAATTTAGAGAATGATATTTATTTAAAGAAGAATAATAAAATTTAAATTCAATATATTTTTAGAATCTAGTTGAAATTGAATTCATATGTATGACTATTTAAATAAGATTAAATTTATATTTTGTTAAAAATGAATTTTGAATTATAAAAATAAAGATATAAAGTTTGGAGCTTTTATATTTAGAAATAAAGACAACTTTCGTGATGCTTTTTTTGTTTTGGACAGCTTATTTGTAACTGATAATATTTATTGAAAAAAGAATAATAAAATTTATCGTATATATTTTTAGAATCTAATTGAAATTGAATTCATATGTATGAAAAATAAAATAAAATTAAATCTATAAAGAAATTTAAATTATAAAAAAATGTAAGATTTGGAACTTTTATATTTAGAAATAAAGACAAGCTTTCATGATACTTTTTTGTTTTGGACAGCTTATTTGTAATTGTCTTGTAATTTTTTCATTACATTTCTTCAACTAAATTAAATTAATGATATTGAAAAACACTTTAGAAATTTATTAAACAAGGATATTCTCTTTATGACAAGCCCCTCTTTCGAATCAATTGCATTGCTTCACTTAAATTAAATTAATAATATTAAAAAACACATTACAAATTTAAGAATAATAAAATTGCTTGCAATAAACGTACAAGGCAATGAAGATAATTTTGGAAAATATAATTTAAAAAAATAAAACAGAGTGGAATCGATTTTTGCGAAAGAAAATAGACAAAGATACTACCTAGACGTAGTCTTAGCCAATACACGCTATTTCATATAAAAGAGTTACCACAAATGTCTTTTTTGGAAGATATGGCTAATAACAATGTGATCTCATGGAAGTCTGGCGTATCGACGTCTCACTTTGTAATTATTGTCGTCCTATTCTCTCCCTCGTTTCTCTTGTCATCTCCCACAATTCTCAAAGAAATACAACATAGTAAGATTAAAAGAATCTATAAAATATGATTTCTTTTCTTTAGTTTAAATAATAAAATATTTTGTTTTATTTATTCAAATCATAAAATATCTTTTAGATGTGTTAGTCGAATGCAATGTTATCATATTGGTTTTTCCCAAAATGTTATAAAATGAGAATTTAAATTTGTCAAAGTGAAGTGTTCAATTGGTTGACCATAATTAATAAAAATTATGGTATGTAATAAAAGGTTCAAAGTCTTAGAGACACGTTTTAGTTAGGTTCAACTCTCGGATAACCTTGACAGATTGAATCTTTTGTACATGGTTGCTTAGTCAAAGGTGATTTATAGTTTTCGTCTACAAAATCGTTTTAGCTACTCTATACGAGAGCACGAATCTTAGGCTGAAACTTTTTTGGCTAAGAGTCAAGGACTAAGGATTATCCATTCTGCCAAATTTGTTGGAGCATGATCTTGATCTTATGTAACCTCTTTGGTTAAGACCTAGGGACTAAGGGTTATCCATTCTGCCAAATTAATCAAGGCATAATACAGATCTTGTTAGAGTTACTGCTCATTGGACCAGCTAAGACTCAAACCTATGACATTTCATTTGTTGTTGGAGTGCTTTACCAACTGAGCTACTAGCCCCTCTTGGCTAGCCCCTCTTCGGTTTGTGTGTGGCTTATTTCCAACACCCTCTTCAAGCCACACTTTTGGTGTTTGGGGTTCCTATCCTAGCTCTACTACCACTTGTTAGAGTTGTTGGTCATTGGACCATCTAGGACTCGAACCTAAGACCTTCCATTCATTGTCACAGCCCCTCTTAGCCAACACATCTTTAGTTCAAGAGCGGCTTATTTCCAACAGTTAGAACTTTGCACTCATCAAGACTTGATCTTCGGAAAACAAACATCCCATTTAAGAATTTATAATTTAAATATATATACTTACTCAAATTTCAAATTACTGTAATTTATTATATAATTGAACTTATATTTCAACATGAAAACAAGATTTTAATTCCCTCAGATTTCAACCCAACTCTTAATGTAAGTTAGTTAGGAACTTTTCCCATAAAACAAAATTGCATGGAGATGATCAAGCCTGGCTTTGGAATAAAGGTGAATGCTAAGAAAGATTTAATAAATATAGATTGTACAGAATTTCATGAGCGGTCAAAGTGTTGGTGAATCGAGGAAGCAGCCGGCTGCAGAGGCGTCACAAAGGACAGCCATTCAAAATATACCAAACTACACAGCAAGCTTTTGGATTTTATGTTGCCTCTGTTGAACGACAGCCAGCTCCGATGATTAAGATAAAATGGGCCCGCTGAAAACGGTGCAATTCGAATTCCGGAATGAATAACTGTCACGGGGCGTCAAAACAAAAAAAAAATCCGTCAATCCCCTATCCCAATGATTTAATCCGTGACTGTAACAAGTTTCCATACTTCAAGTCTCGGAGCACAACGTGGAGACCAATGGGGGAGCTGAAATTCTGCTCATTAATCTAATAAAAAACCAATCTATATCTTCCAACCCGCCAGCTTTTCTTTGTCTGCACGCAGCTTGTCGTTGCCGGCCCTCGTTCTCGCATTTCCTGCCATTCTTTAAAACAGGCTCCTTTTTCTGCAACTCCCATACATTAAGCCTCAAGATTTGAAGCGCCCGGGCAAAATAGGTGCTGTCAATCATGGCGTCCCTGGAAGAACTGTTGGAAGGAGATGGGTTCAGGCGAGAATCAAAGAAAGGGACAGAAATCAAGAAATCGAAATCCCTGAATTACAGCATCTGCAAAGACATGAATCCGATGAGGCAGATCAGATCTGTTCCGCCGTCGGGAGAGCTGGTGAAAGGGCGCCAGAGCTTTCGACGAACTGCACACCGATCTTCTAGAAACTCTGAAACTCCAGAGTCCAGCAAGACCAGAACGAGATATAATTCCGAATCCGACACGAAATCTAACAACAATCCCACAACTCTGGAGAAGAAATTCCGCAATCCTGCAACTCTGGAGCTCAACAAGGAAACTGCCCTGGACGAGGCGGCGGTGAAGGCCGTCATATCGATGATTGGAGCCTTCTGCAAACGATTCATCAGGGATGAGGATTTGAGAGAAAGTCTGCACAAAAAGTGCAGTTCTTCACTGCAGGAGCATAAAAAGCCGCAGCAGCTAAAATACCACGCAGAGCAGGCTATTGTGGCGAATCTGGATTGGGGAATGGATGGTGTCGAGTCCGCCATTGCTATGGCGGCCGCCGGCGTTAACTCGGACGGTTTTCTTGAGTCTCTGCGTAACAGCACCAGAATGCTCAGCGTGGCGGCGTCGCTTGACACTGACGGATTGAGGGATTCTTCGACGTGCGGCCTCAAAAACTCATGTCTTGCGGCCTGCGCGTATTTTTATCTTGCAATTTCTTATAAGCTCCAGAAAAATGACCGCCTCGCCGCCATTCATATCTTGCAGGTGTTCTGCGCGTCGCCTTCCGAGGGGCGTTTGAATTTCTGTAACGAAATATGGGATAATCTTTTCCTTCCCCATCTCATGCATCTCAAAGTCTGGTACAATGAACAGTATGATTTGATCGAAGGGGGTTTTAGGGATAGTCCGTCTCATAATCCAGAGAGGTCCAGGAAGTTGAAAAAGCTGAGAAAGCTGTATAATAAGCAGGTGGATGAGGGGACTCGTCAATTTGCTATGTATTATAAGGAATGGCTGATGATCGGCGTCAAAGCTCGTGGGACTCCAGAGATTAAACCTCCGTCAAAATTGGTGAAGCAAATCGATGAGGGGCTGGATTTTGCAGTGCTTTCCCAGAAAGAAGTGGCTTTGCTTCCACAAGTTCCGCTCAGAAAAAGCCTGTAAGTGCCCGCCATTAACTTCTGTCTTTTTTTTTTGTTTGTTAAATTAGAATTGCTCTGTGTTTTCCATTCATCGAACAAAATCATTCGACTGGTAGAATCAGACATAGCGGGCCTCGAAAATTGACGGTGACATTAATTGCGTTGATTAAATTTCCTCTGGTTTTTGCATTTTGACGCCATTAACATTATTATTTTATCCACGTAGATTAATTGATTAATGGATTCGTACATCTTACAACAGAAAAATGGATTTCTTAAAAACTATAGTAACAGATTTTAATTTTTAGAATACATCAGTCAACATGAAACTTCAAAATGTAGTGGCGGGCTTTCCTTCAAAATGGTTTGTTTTAGCTCATGCTGAATAATGATACGGCAGAGACGTTTCCCACACTCAAGATTGACAACTATTTACCCTTCAATATGTTAGAACAAATTTATTAGGTCCAGTAATAGATCTTTGCTTGTTTCTGGATTCAATTGTGTGAAAGTATTTTTTGTTTCTGGATTCAATTATGCGAAAGTATGTTTTCTTTGTGCACTTTTTCAGTGTATAATCAAAAACATTGAGGCCAAAAAAACATTTTTACAATTGAATTCAGAAGTAGCAAAAGAATAGTGAAGCTAGTAGACGAAATCAATTAATATAATAATCTATATTTTGAGATATCCTTCACAAAGTACTTTTTTAGTCATTTTCTCCGTGAAAATACAATATACACCTTTAAAAAAATATCTCTTTTAACCTATTTTATATATATTACTAAATAATACATGTTAGTACATATAAATCTATAATGACATAAAATATTTAGACAATTAAAATGACATATATATAAATTAATTATAATTAAAATATAATATTAATATATATAACATCTAAGCTCTTATTTATTTAAATATTAAAAATGTTAATCTTATATTAGTTTGTCTCATATTAAATTCTCACTTATTCAAACAAGGTGGACAACATAAATTTCAATGCAAACATTATAAATTAGTTTTCTTCTTGTTAAATACGAATGAAAATAAGATAGGTGCATTGTGAAATGTTTTAATAAATTAGTTTTCTTCTTGTTAAATACGAATGAAAATAAGGTAGGGACATTACACGTCCATTTTGAAATGTTTTAACTATAAGCAAGTTGTGATATTTTATATTATGATTTTTTTTTGGATGGTTTTGAATTTTAAGTAGGAAAAAATTGTAATATTTATAGTTTTATTGTTATTTTTTTATTTTTTTCATATGTTTAAATATTAATATATTATTTTAAATTATTTAAATTGTGTATTATTTAATAATTTAGATAAAAATATTTAAGAATGATATTTGTAAACATTTTTTAATCAATTATAGAATTTGAGCCAACAAAAATCAAATTTGAATAAAAATAAAAATATTAAAGGTACAATAGTATTTTTTAAAATAAAATAATTATAAAACTATTAAAATTTAATTATAAATAGAACTTAGAACAAGTCCCCATGGGGCTATTTATCAAATTTCTTAGGAGTAAATTGTGGAGCTAGTGGCACATGATCATAAATAGCATGTTTGAATAAATTCATTGATAATGGGAGAAAAAATAAAAGAGAAATCAATTTGTGTACCATTGATCTCACTAATTAAATATTTACATAAGGACATGGAATTAGAACTAGGAAAATATATTAATATATTAAAAAACAGCACTAAACTTATAGACATTCATATATATGGAAAAATTATTTTTCAATATTTATTAGAAATTAAAAATTATATTTATTATCTTGACTTTACATTAAACATTTTGATTACGATTTAATTTTTTAATATATTTTATAAATTTAATAAAATTTGAATGGTGATATATAACATTTAAAATTTAATATATAAAATATTTTTAAAAAATTTTAAATATGAATAACTCTTTATTTGATACTGATTTAATAAATATTTTAATAAAAAAATAAACTATTTAGTAGATGAGCTAATTTCAATTGTTATTCTGGTATTTGCATTAAATAGTTAATTAATTATTATTCGTTATTTATAAAATCATATTATTGGATCTTTATGTGGTCCAAATAGATAAGGAATACCTTTTACAGATCACTTCATAGAAATTATCATTATCAATTAAATGATGACACCACATACCTACCTATATTGACATAAAAATTTCAGTTTCAACTTATTCTAGACATTTTGTACAACTCAAACAAAACGATACACTACACTGTTAATTCCCCAAAAAAACTTCGACAATGAATATAAATTGTTCTCGAAAAGAAATCTACCTCCGATTTAAAAACTTTTCCCCAACTGAATCTTCTCCAATACTGGTAAAAAAAATTAGAAATATTTAGTAGGCTTCAATCTCCATTCGTACGGACTAGTAAAAGCAGGTTTGTAGGAAACCATAGGTCTAGAGAGCGAAACCATGGAACGTAATGATAAATTTACATGATTTGAAAAGTGAAGACTTACAAAAATGTCAGGCAGCTGAGATGCATTAGCAGAGCGCATCCAGACTGAAGAAAAAACAAACAAGGGTCGGCTGGGGTTTGGTTCTTGTACGGCGGGTAGTCGAGCGGTCACGTGAGGCGCTTAGCATATGAAAGAGTCCAGTTGAAGTTTATACCAATTTCGATTGCGGAAAATGAAATCCCCGACACAGCACTGCCATTCTGCCCGTCCTGTTTGTCCGGATCTCATCCTCCAGTCCATTACTACATTTTCTTCTCGCTCCAGTCTAGAACACCGCCATATTTCACGTGCTCTGCTCAGCCTTTTACAGCTAAAGACAACGCACCTAATGCAGTCCTTTCTCCAAGTAAAGTGGAAACACTAAATATCGTCAAAGCCTGAGCAAGATGTTACATAGCTTTACGGCAGATTGTACCAGGTCAAGTTTGGCTCTTTCAACTGTCAAACAGATGTTGAATGTACTAACACTCACTGGTAATTACTGTCAGGACGGGTTTTCATGTTCATTGATAAATTTTCCTTGGACAGACATAGGTTTGATGCCGGCCCAGTTACTCGAGAAGTTTCTTTTTCATGACATTTATGGAAATTATTCAGCTTCGTTTACGTTTTTTGTTTTTTTATATTGAATCAAGTAATAGGGAAAAATATATACAACAGGGACAGCCACAAGACTGTCAATAAAAACTTAGGTTAACATTTTATTAATCAAAATTACCAAACACAAAGGTATGATAAATCTAAAGATGGAGACATGAGAACGAGTCATGTTTTACAACTTGAGATAAATATTTTGTGCTTATTCATTTATTTTATTTTTTTAATTTGGAATTTTGTATTGTAAATGTTTTTTTTAATATTTATTAAAGTAATTAAATAAATTTTTATCTTAAATGAAGTTAAGAAAAGTAGGTGAAAGAAATTGTGTGCCAAGTATAAGAACAATAAGAAAGGAAAGGTGCTTTTGTATTCTATAATATTAAACAGCTGAAGTTGAGAAAGAGACATTCATGACGTGCTTTACTCAAAACGTCTATACAACCAATAGAATGCACGTCTCTCATGTACCTTAAATACTTATATCTTAAAAGCTTTCTACCTGAGTTGCATTTTGTTGGTTGCATAGTTGCTTCTACTTTAATCTATTGTATGCTTGACCTTAACATTCTTCTCTCGAGACTAGATTTTCCCCGCGCGGCATTGGCCCTCAGATGAATCTAGACTACACCCACCTCCTAAACTATCTAAGCCTCCACACCTACAAACACCTTTATCAGTACACAATAACTTTGCACAGTGGAATAATTACTCAATCACATTCATCACAGATCTTGGGGCAATTAAGTAGCTTTATTGATTTGAACAAAAGGCCCCTGGCCCGGTCTACATCAATCTCGAGTATGTTGTTGATCACTACCCGAGTACTTCCCAAAGCACTCTGTACAAGTTCCCACCCCTAGGTCTGCATCCACTCTTGGAACTCTGGCACACACCTTATGCACCTCGCCTCCTTGGTTGTAGCTCCGCACAAAGATTCCAAACCCCCAACACCATGTGTCATTGGAACCCGTTGATGCAACTCTGCTCAATGGTGAGCCGAGTTTACTTACTCGAAAAAAGACCCAGGCCCCCTCCCTGATCGGGGATTCCAAGTCGCTCTAATAACTCACACTACTTTGTTGCTTCTCTCCACACTACTCAACACTCAACACTGCACTGAACACACTGCTCGTTGAATTTTGTTTTGTGCCTCCTTGGATTTCTCCACCATGACACTTTGCATGTGTGAATAAAAGCACACATTGTAGAATGTTCTCTTGAACAGTTAGCCTACTCTTATAAGCTATATAAGTTATTAGTATGAGTCTAACTCTACAGTAGAAAGTAACCACATGTTGACCACCATCCAAAATCCGCAATTTCAGCCTCAGAAGCCTGGATACCAAATCCAAGTGCAGCTTCTCCTCTTAAGGATCAACAACCCCTTACATCCTCCCCCACTCTAAAAAAGGCGACATCCTCGACACCGGCAACACTAACCATACAATGTTGCAGAGGCACCCAGCACCTTACTGAGTGTTTAAAGAGGTAGATTGGAGTCCTGTTCTAGGAACTCCAGAACTTTGTCTTCATATTTCCACATGTTCTTAGCTCGTTCCGAAGATGCTTTATCTCGAGTCTGGCCCTACCAATGAACTAAGAATTCTCACCACTTCATGTTACCAAATCCCCGCTCTCTTACAGCAATCACTTCCTGCACCTCCAAACCTAGTATGTCTTTGACAAAGGCAGGTCCATGAGTAGGGACGTTCCTACTGCTATCATCTTTATCTTCATGATATGGACGGAATTGACTGACATGGAACATGTTGTGAACTCTCATGTGGGCTGGCAACTTCGGTTTGTATGTAACTTTCCCAATTTTTTCAATTGAGAATGGCCCATCAAAATGACGACCCAGTGTTGCACTCATGCCCTTAGGCAGTTTGAACTGAACCGGATCCATCTTTAAAAAGACCCTATCACCAACTTTGAAATCCACACTACTCCTCCCTGAGTCGGCATAGTGCTTCATTCTTTCTGCAGCCTTAACCAAGTTATGTCTCGCAAGATCCACCTGGTCATGCCACTCCTGCAACCTTTTCCTGGCATTTGGACATTCTCCCATGTATCCACTCATAACTGTATGAGGAGTCAGTGGTTGTTGGCATGTTGCCAACTCAAAAGGTGAGAACTGACTCGATTTTCTCTTCTATATATTGTAGCTAAACTTAGTTGAATCCAATAGCCTTGGCCAATTGGACTGGTCTGACCAAACAAAGTGCCTCAAATAGTCCTCTAGAATCCCATTGATCCTTTCATTTTGTCCATTTGTCTCTAGATGGTTACTCGTAGACATGAGTAACCAAGTCCCAATCAGTTTAAACAACTCCTTCCAAAAATTACTGGTAAAGCGGGCATCTCGATCACTAATGATACTCAATGGAACACCCCAGTACTTCACCACATTCCGAAAAAAGTAGTCAACAGCATCCTCCGCCTTGCACGGAACAAATGTGGCATATTTGGAGAACTTGTCGACCACAACCATGATACTTGTATACCCATCCACATCTGGAAAACCTGTGATAAAATCCATACTTACACTTCCCATGGTCTTACTGGCACGGTTAGAGACTGCAACAATCCTCCTAGAGGCCTTGTTACCGCCTTGTCCTGTTGACAAATGAGACAACTCCTGACATACTCATCCACATATGTTCTCATATTCTACCAATAGAAGCCTCGTTCAAGCAATGCGAGCATTCTTTTCTGTCCTGAATGACCTACCCAAACACTTTCATGACATTCATGTAGAACTTCCCTCCTCACATTCTTCCATTTTGGAAGCTAGACTCGATCCTGGTTAAAGACCAATAACCCATCCTTGATACTGAACTTGCAAGTCCTACCCTCCTGTGCTTGCTTGTACAGTTCCGCTGCCTAAGGATCCATTTGATAACCTTCCTTGATGGACTCCAATAATTCGTTGGATAATGTTACTCAGCTAGCCCCTGGCTGAACCTCGCACTCCTCTTCCACTACAGCTAATTGACCCTTCTTGCTTAGAGCATCCGCTACCACATTTTTCTTTCCTGGGCTGTAGAGGATCTCAAAGTCAAATTTTGCTAGGAATTCTTGCCCCCTGAGTTGCTTCAGTGTTAATTTTTCTTGAGTCTTGAAATAAGTTGAGGAGACATTGTCTATTTTCACAATGACATGTGTCCCCAAGAGATAATGCCTCCAAGTCCTGAGACAATGTATGATCCCTGCCATTTCTTTCTCATGGGCAGGATAATTCTTCTCCTTGTCTTGCAACTTCCTCGACTCATATGCAACTGGATGTCCATCTTGCATCAACACCCCTCCTACTGCATAATCTGAAGCATCACTTTGGACTTCAAACGACTGGGTGAAATCAGGCAATGCCAACACAAGCGACGATGTGAGTTTCTCCTTGAGTCGCTCAAATGTCGCTTGACACTATTAGAACAGTAGCATCAATTTGATTGATATAATCAAATAAGCTATATTATTATTGTTCTATCATATATATATATATATATATATATATATATATATATATATATATATATATATATATATATATATATATATATATATATATATATATATATATATATATATATATATATATATATATATATATATATATATATATATATATATATATATATATATATATACATACCATTGTTAACAGCGGTCTATTTACCGAGCGGCTTGATTAATGAAAGTAATCGACACAATCGATAAAGATAATCTCATTGCTACGTAACTATCGGTGGATAGTTAATGTAACATATACATATATGTTATGTTAACTATCAATCAATAGTTAACGTAAATCCTACATTAATTGGGTCGTATGCTTTGCACCGGTTCACATAAGACACGGCTATGTATAGACATGGCTCTACGTGGCCTCAGCCACGTAGAGTCTTGTCTCTATGTAGAGTCATGACCGAATGGTATTTAAATGAATTATGTGTTGAGAGGAAAGCGATCAATCAATACGGCATCATCTTCTCCTCTGCAACACACAACAAATAATCAGTCAATGGTATATATATCAACATCAATATAAATCAGTAAAATATTATCAGAGGATAACACAATATTAAATAACAGATTTTCTCTATTTAAAGGTCTTAAATTCCCAACAGACACTTATCTAACCACTTCCATTTTTTGTCCTTCTTCAAGAGATCTATCAAGGGGGCAGCAAGCTTGGAATACCCCTCAACAAACTTCTTGTAGTAATTAGCCAAACCTAGAAACTGTCTTACTTCGTGCACATTCTGCAATGGCTCCCAATCCCTGATTGCTTGCAGTTTCTTTGGCTCTAGATGAATCAGACCTTTACCCACAATGTGACCCAAGAAGTGCACCTCTTCCTGAGCAAAGGAACATTTCTCCTTCACAAACAACTTGTGTTCCTTGAGCAGCTCAAAAACCTCTGCTAAATGTTGCTTGTGTTCCTCCATATTTTTTTTGTAGATCAAGATGTCATCCAAGTACACCACCATAGACTTATCCAATAATGATTGAAACACATCATTCATGAGTGTGCAAAATGTTGCTGGTGCATTGCATAGCTCAAAGGGCATCACCATGAACTCGTATGACCCATACCTTGTCACACATGCAACTTTCTCTTCATCCCCAATAGCAATCCTCAATTGATAATAGCCCTACTTCAGATCAAGCTTGTTGAATACCCTTACTCCGGACAATCGATCAAAACAATTTGCGATGAGTGGTAGGGGATATTTATTTTTGATGGTCAACTTATTTAGAGCCCTAAAGTCGATGCATAACCTCAATGTTCCATCTTTCTTCTTCTAAAACAACACAGGCGCTCCATATGGAGAATGGGATGGTCTGATATATCCCACCTCAAGAAACTCTTCTAGCTGCTTCTTAAGCTCAACCATCTCTGGACCAGACAACTGATATGGTGCCTGGGCTGGAGGCCTTGCCCCTGAAACTAACTCAATTTTATGATGTATGGTCCTTCTTTGGGGAAGTTGAGCGGGCAAATTTTCTAGCATTAGATCCTTATACTCTACAATGGCCTCTTCTACTTCTGTTGGGATCAGCGTCTCCTTAACTCCTAATTTATCCCAACTCCCAAGTAGTGCTGCCAAGAACATTGGTTCTTTCAAACCCTTCTTGAATGCCTTTTTCATGCTCAACGCTGAGATCCCTAGAACCTTCCCAGACTGACGTCTTTCTGTAGTCTTCACCATGCATGACTGTTGCAGATCCAAAAACAACAAAGACTCCAGGTGCAATGTCACTGCCACTTTGCCTTTTCTCAAGAACTCTTGTCCCAAAATCAATTCAAAATATCCATTTCGATGACCATTAGATCCATGTGGTGTAGCCCTGTCACATGCCTACTTTCACCAGCTTGTCCTTGACCACATCGGCTACTTTCTTAGCAAGAGAGTTAACCTCTTTGAAGGAACTTGTGCCTAGTTGGACCTTAAGTCCCAGTTCTGCAGCTCTCTTGGCTGCAAGATAGTTGTGAGTGGCCCCTGAATCAACCATTCCTATGCTGATCTTGTTGTTCATCTCAACCTCCACATAACACAACTTATTTAGATTCTTGGGCTCGGTTGTCATAGCCTTTGGTTGATGTTATGAGTTCTCTACTGCACTCAATCCTTGAATCGCACCCATTGCTGAAGCTAACCCATCATTCTCTGCAATCTCTGCGAAACTAAGTCTTTGTCACTCTGGACACTCCTTAGACCAATGATTTTGGTTCCCACAGATAAAACACCCACTTTTCTTCTAAGTCTTGGACTCTGCATCCTTTGAACTACTCTTGCCTGAATCCTTCTTGTTTGTTGACTTTGATGTTGATGTCAACTTGTTGCTCGAAGCACTTCCAGTAGGTTTACTACTACTCTTGGATTTATCCTCATCCTTTTTCTTTTGGAAGGGCTTCTTATCATTCTTCTGAGGAGTTGACCCACCAGGATTCTCTTTGGGTCTAGACTTGATATCGACCAATGCATTGGTGATGGCGATGGCATCTTCTAGGGTTTCAGGCTTCATCTTCCTTACTTTTGCCTCTGCCCAAGGTTTAAGGTTGTGAAAAAGAAACACATCTTATCTACATCATCCCAACTTGGCAATCCCAACATGACGGATCTAAACTCTTTGATGTAGTCTCTTATAAAACCAGTCTACTTCATGAACTTGGCTTGATATCTCACATCATACACTACATTCTCCGATTTAAACTGATGTTTGAGTTGTTTACACAAGTCATCCCAGGTAAGAATAGAAATTATTAACATTTAAGACTAGAAATTAAGAACATAAATTATTAACATTTAAGACTAAAATTTTGCTTTCTTTCAATTTAAAATTTTGTTGTGTTTAGTTATCTATTTTTCATACAAGAACTTAATGAGCAATGGGTTGAAGCCTAGATCAATATGGGGCTCAAGTAGACTCAAACCCAAGACCTCCCAAAAACAGACAAACGTCATGATTTACAACTTGAGATAAATATTTTGTGCTTGTTTATTTTTTTTATTTTTTTATTTAAAATTTTGTATTGTAAATGTTTCTCTTTTTTTAATATTTATTAAAGTAATTAAATACTTTTTTTGAAAAATGAAATTAAGAAAAGTAGGTGAAAGAAATTGTGCACCGCAATAGTTCAAGTATAAGAACAATAAGAAAGGAAAGGAAAGGTGCTTTTGTATTCTATAATATTGGACAACTGAAGTTGAGAAAGAGACATTTATTATGTGCTTTACCACTACGTTGTGGGGTGTTCCCCAACTTAATGTTAAAAATAAGGAAGTTTCATTTATTTCATTTATTTTTATTTTTTATAATTATTTAAAATTTTATATTAGAAAAATGTGTACATTTTATACAAAATAATAAGGTTTTAAATAAAGTATTCTATTTTTTTCACTTAAACCTTTTCAGATTATTATTTTTGTGTTTGACCGCTTCAATGAATATATCATAATCTCTATTTTTTCATTAGTTTCTTTACAAATGTACAACTTTAAATTTTAAAAATTCTCTCTAAATAATATAAATAACATTTTGGAAATATTAATGTAATAACAATATCTAATAATTTGTAAACAATATTAATATATTCTTAAACTTGAATTCTTTTTTTTTAAACAAGGTTAAGGGGGGCATAAACGTATTTAAAAAGTCAAAATCATAATATATTTTTAATATAGATTTTAATATATTAAACAAATCATATTTATATAATATTATAAAAATACATTTTAATTATATTAATTATTATAAACAATGATTTAAAAATAATATTAATATGTTAATTAATATGTTTATATGTATATATAGTGTTGATATTTTTATAATTAATATTTAAGTACAACATTAATAAATTAATATATTAATATAATATCATCATTTGTTAGAATGTCTAAAATTTATTACTTATACTAGTCAACTAGTCAAATAAATATAAGTTTCTCATAATTAGTATAAAAATCTTAAATGAACTTATTTAAAAATATTAATTTTATATTATATATTAATTTTAAAATATTGTATTTGACTTTTAAATTATATAATTATTGTTCTATTTTTCTTTATATATGTATACACATACATATATACTAAATGAGATTTTTAGTCTAGTTCATATTTGGTGAGGTCACAATCAAGAGACCTCATCCTTAGAATAAATGTACAGGGTTGTCCAAATCCATATGCATAATAGCTCAACAAGGCTCGGACCCTACAAGCACATGAGTCCAACCAGGAAATGGACTATAGATATTCAAGCCACAATTGGGGGACATGATCTGAAGTGTGAACAGAAGCAAATTAGGCTCACGAGGGAATGGTTCATAAGCATTCATGTCACAATTAGGGCATCTCATCTCCAACATAAAAGCACAAAATTGTTCAAACTTATGATCACGGTACCATAATAGGATCATAGAGTGTATGAACACACCAATGCAATCGAGGGACCTTATCCTTGACATGAATATGTAAAACTATCCAAAATCATGCATGATAGCCCAACAAAGACATGAAATCTACACATACACTAACCCAACAAAAGAATGGAACACAAGCGTTTATAGCACAATTTGGAGACCTCATCCCCAACATAAATGCACAAAACCATCCAAACTCGTAAACACAACCCAATAGAAAAACACAAAACCATCCAAACTCGTGAACACATAACCCGATAGAAAAGCACAAAACCGATAAACAAATGAGACCAACAAAGTTACAAGACTAAAACACAATAGCCCAACAACATAAAAGTGAACTTTGATAACAACAACAACAACCACCATTCCACATAATTTCAACGTAAAAATGATCAAATCTATTCAAAACATTCTCGATAAATTAGCATTATCCTTTTGTCTAGATAGATAGATAAAATTTTAACATCCGCGAGGCTAACAACAAGACAACTTAAGTATCACAATTCTGTCATTTCCCATATCACAATTTTATAAAGGCTAGGATTACATGTACTCTGTGACACATAACAAACGATCTAGAGGAGAGGGACCAATAGTCGTGAGGGCTAACTTCATCAACATGTAGCCGTTGCATAGAATATCGTAAGACCATTTTTTTTTAAAATGTAAAATGGACACTTAACTACCTATAACTAAGGTTTGAAGGTGTGGCTCATCACGCAACTTGTTAAAATAGCACACCTAGTTAAACATGTACAAAAATTAGTTTTTTAAATATTCGACCAAAACTTAATCTAAAAATCTCTAGTAGTTGAATTTAGAAATATCATTTGTTATTAGTGGGTGATTGTATTTCTATACAAAATATGACATATATGCAACTTAAATGGACCATATACCTATTCGTAATCATAAATATTTGTTATATCTAACTTTTAAATCCAACACAAAATGACCAATGCTTCAACACAAAAGAATTATTTGTTGTTATAAAAATAACACATTATTATGTAAAATATAACTTGTATCCAACATAAAGGGACCAATAGTTGAATACTAAAACTTTTTGACAATCACACACATTTCATGGGAAAATACAAGGTATTTATTGTGTTCACCTTTTATATTTGTGATAAGATAAATTATTAATATGAAATACTCTAATGCATATACTTTGCTACCCCAATAGTTGTACACATAAGAATAATATTTGTACACTAAGACAACGATATTTGTTTAAGTGGGCATCTTATTTTATTAAGTGAGCATATTATTTTTTAAGTGACACACATATGATAGATAGCTATGATATTTTATTTGAGACAAAAAGTTATCTCTTTCATTTGTTAATGTTCTTTTAATATAACATTTATAGGTTCTCATGTATTCAAGTATTGGTCCATTTTTATCAACATTTGGAAATAGTTTGATTTACATTTAAATTATTTAATCATAATATATAGTAAAAATGTGATGTAAAACTGAATAATATATTAATTAGTGAATGATCAACTATGACACAACTATCAGTCCCTCTCCCCTAGGCAAGTAACAAAATACAGGTTTAATGAACCCAAAACCCAGACTATCAACGAATTTAGACGCTGATAGGATTCAATTGTACACCTCAGTAAGCCAACGAAAAGAACATTTATTTTGCACTTTGAACAGAACGAAAATAATCTAATACCTGATTCGATACCTTCTCTTTCTAGAATGAGACTTGCAAAAACAAGAAAATTTCTCACGAGAATTTATAATACAAGGTCCGAAAATTAAATTGTTTCAAGTTTGGCTTTAGTTTTCTCTTTTGTGCTCAGATTGCAGTCTTCGCCTTTTGGTGTTCATAACAATTCTACTTTGTGCAGATGTTAGTATAATCATTTGATTTTTCTTTAGAACGGCTCATTTTAGGACACTCTTCCTAGATCTTATTTGTTGAAAACGGTTGACTTGAAATCCTGTAGACCATATGGAATTTGAGATAAAAAGTGCAATTTTAAAGGAGATATTTGTTAAAGATTAAGGATGAGTTGCTCAACCTTCATCTCAAAAACAGGACATGGGATATAAAATGTGTTAAGATCTATTTTATCTAGAACTCACTCATTTAACATCTGTCATGTGTGCGAGTTCTTTATGTAGGATGCAGGGGAATCACAACAAAACAGAATATTGAAAAAAAAACTGTCTCGGTTATTTTTCTTGGATGCGGGGGAATGATAACAAAACATAGTATTGAAAGAAAAACAGAACATAATGATGCCAAACGTATGCTACAGCATACAAAACAAAATTTCTATTGATGGATAATAAGATATACAAATATAGAACTCTATAGAGTTCTCAAAGGTCTGTGAGTTTGTGTTCCAATCCATAAGAGTTGCTTAAAGATATATTTTATATGCAATGACACAACGGTAGTGCCAAGCCAGTTAATCTCCTCTAGTCAGTGAAAGAGGCAGTTAACAAGCTTGCAAAATTCAAGTTAAGATAAGTAAAAATCAGATTTTCTGCAAAATCAGTCTTCACCGGCGGTGGGAGAAATTATTATTAATTCCAATACTTTAAGCAGTCAAGCTGTCCATAGCAATAACGTACAAGCAATGAGTTATAAACTTATTAGATTCAAAATTATGTTAGTCTATAAATGGTTTCTTTGCATAGCATGCGAGAAAGAGATTATTACATAGAGCAAACAAGACACCAAGAATGGTTGCACCGTATGCCATAGAAAAGAAATTAATTCCCACAGCTTGTGCCACAAAAATTCTAGTTGAATTTGTAGATTAAAAAAGTCTAATAAATTTGGGAAAAAAAATTAAATAAAAAATTCAGCACAGTAAAAATTCAACCATTCTTCAAACTGTGCATTCCAAATACTAAATGAGATCACCTCATGACTAACATGCTAATTATACAACACATAGTTGAAAAACTCAGACTCAGCAGACCAAAAAAAATGGACTTGGACTCAGACTCGGATAAGACTTGGGAAAGGACTCAACAACGACTCAGCAAAAGAAAATAACCGTAGTTTTACATAAAAACAAAAACCTGGATGTGTTTTGCTGATTTGATGTTGATTGTTCAACTTCTCCACACCCTAAAACTCTGTTATGACCAAGAGCAAACAGCAAATGAATGAAAAAGTTTTTTAAAAAATCACTTTATAAACTGACTGGGCATGTTTTCTGGGCGGCGTGAGTCCTTGCTGCAGACTCATGAGTCCCGATGTCTGACTCGCGTGAGTCCAGAGGGAGTGACTCGCCTGGACTCAACTCACAAGTCCAACGGCGAGCTGACCAAGAGCAAACAGCAAATGAATGTAAAAGTAAAAAAAAATCACTTCATAAACTGACTGGGCATGTTTTCTGGGCGGTGCGAGTCCTTGCTGCAGACTCACGAGTCCCGATGTCTGACTCACACGAGTCCTGGTGTCTGACTCACGTGAGTCCAGAGGGAGTGACTCGCCTGGACTCGACTTGCAAGTCCATGCCGAGTTGACTCGGCTAGCCATTGGACTCACGAGTCCGTGGCGAGTCCAGCGATTTTTTAAACAATGATACAACATTTATCCAACAGAATCTGATCTACACCATACATAAACTTATTCCTATAATACTTAGCTCGAAGTTTGTTTCAATGAAACCTGTAAAAGAAATACAGGATTCACCATCGGAATGATGCATGAAATATGATGCAAAATATTGATATAGATATTTTATATCACAAAGTTTCTAACTTTTTATAGTCATTCCTGTTTTGTGTGTTTGGACACTGCTCTCTCGTCTATATGTTATTAATTGCCATAATATTGCAGCCTTTATTTCCGTAAGAACATTAGATAATTTTTAGGGTTCCATGTTAGAGTTCAACATTGTATGCATTTGTATGTGCCATTGTGGAACAATTTTCACATTGAACAAAGTTTTTCTTTTCCATAAAATATTAAATGGTTTTAAAAAACCTTGAGAGTATATTTTGAAGATACTGCTTGAATAATATTTCTTTTCCTGAACAGTATAAAATAAGCTACACCAAACCAAAAATCTAGGAATATAAGTTACAGGCAGCAGTTAGCGGACATGTATAGTTTTAACTAAACTGATTTGTGATGCCAGGTCTGAAGCTGTTTTTGATACACCCAACGCAAGTAGAAAGCTTGATTCCAGGCCTGAATCGGTTTTTGATACACCCAACAGAAGTAGGAAGCTTGATTCCAAGCCTGAATCTGTTTTCGATACACCCAACAGAAGTAGGAAGCTTGATTCCAGGCCTGAATCAGTTTACAATACACCCAGCAGAAGTATGAAGCTTGAATCCAGGCCTGAATCAGTTTTTGATACACCCAACAGAAGTAGAAAGCTCGATTCCAGGCCTGAATCTTTTTTCAATACACCTAAAAGATCTGGAAAGCTTGATAAAACAACAATGGGAATGGATAATGCAGAAACAAATAAAACTATCACTTCAATGCCTCAAGCACAAGAGACAAATGTGGTTTTGGAAGCTGAGGAGCTGAAAATAAGGCCTAATGGTCACCAGGTGGAAAATGATGCATGTTATATCAAAGAAGGCTCCCTTGGAAAGGTTAGCATAATGTTGAATTCCCTCTTCTAGAATGCAATAGAAAATTCAATCCAATATTATTCAATGCACGTGTAAAATCTTGTAAGGGTGAATTATATTTATCATTGATTGTAATCCATGACCAACTGTTTCCGTGATTTGTTTCTGTTGCTTCACATGATTTGGCAGAAATGTGTTGATTTTTGGTAACTTCATGAAAATTATTAACATATGCAAGTGGTTTAGTAATTCAAAAGCTGAAAAAGGCTACTCGATCCATATAGATACTGATTCTGTTTAGTATATATTTTAAGCACTTGTGCAATAATTACCCTACAAAAAATCACAGATACAAAAGGATAAATCATCAAATGAAGTAAGTTGTAAGCCTGATAACTTGCAAGCAGCCTTAACTGCTTTCTGTCAAACTGCTACGGCCATTGTAATTTCTAAGCTGTGGAAAATGATTTTAATCAGAAACAGAAATATTATGCATCATTTTAATTCTTGAGTATATTTGAAGACAACAGTGCACATTTATTCTATAGAAAATAGAACAAGCAATCCATCCCCAAGTTTACCTATCTATGATTCTATACATGCTGTGACATCAAATGAGGGCATGTGATGATCTGATTTTGGCATCCATTAAATCTCTTGCAATGTTTACAACATATATAATTATGTGTTTGATATCATGGATATTGAAAATTTAGATTCCAATGTGGATGGTCATTGACATCATTCACTCCAAGTAAGAAACTATTCTACTAGATGATGTTAATATTTATGAATCTCTCTCTTTTTCAGTTGAGACAATCACAAATACTTTTAGCCTGTTGTACTTGCTTTTGACAGACAAGAAACCAGGTAAAACAAGCAGATGAAAGTATACCAAAAAATAGTATACTTCTGGAAGGAAAAGAGCTTAAAGAGGAAGAGATGCTGAAGTTGTGGGAGCATATGACAAAGTACACTACATTTGATGAGAAGTGTTCCATTATTTGCAAGCTTTCAGACAGGAAAGGAAATGCAGTGACTTTGAAGCAGTTTGCTGAAATTATACACAGTCTGCAACGATCTAAAGCAAACTCCAACTCCCCTTTGAGCCCACTATCTTCTTTAGAAATGAATCAACCACCATCTGATTCGGAGGTATTAGTAATGTACAAATCACACAGTAATGCTTCTATTAAAGAATTGGGCAATTTATATCAATGTACCTCAAGCATTGCCCTCATGCTCTAATTTCTAATGTTGTCTATGCATGGAACAGATAGATACAGACATTTCTCAAAGTGCCAACCTAGGAGAAGAAAGTACCAAAGAAAACAACACTGTATCTGTACATAACAATTCTGTATCAGACAGGTAAGTTTTAAGGGATGCTTTGATTATATGTTCTGAGAATTATGCGATGTGATTTCATCTGTGGTAATAATACTCATATCTTTTAGTTGTCTTCCATTGCAGTGTAGGACTCAAACCTCAGAACACTGTATATTTTAAACAATCGGGTAATATAAGAATCCCAAATGATTTTGTCTGTCCTCTTACAGATCAGTTGTTTGAGGATCCAGTAACAATAGAGACAGGGCAAACCTATGAGCGTGCAGCAATCCAGGAGAGGTTAGATAATGGCAATATGATATGTCCAATAACTCGGCAGAAGCTGGAAAGTTTGACACTGCCAAATACGAATTCCTCGCTCAAGCAAGCTGTCGATGCTTGGAAAATATCACATTCAGGAATTTGTACAGGGCATGGTCATGCCAGCACGCAACTGGAACATACAGTTTCACTCCAATATATTCCAGAAAACCATGCTGATCTAAACAGCCTTAGAGAGGAGTCACCTAAACAATTTTCACACAAACTGAATGCAAACAGCAATATGGAGAGTTCAAGCGAAAAAGGTTTCCTGACCAGACGTTTTTCAGAGAATGATAAAGAATCATTTGATTCTATCCCTCCAATTTCAAGTGATCTTTTAAGTAGTTTAAAGAAGGCTACAGCCATCCTATGCACTTCAAACAACTTAATAGAATGTGAAGAGGCAGCCCTAACAATTGTTCATGTTTGGCTAGAATCAAAGAGTAACCCTGTAGTAGAAGCAAGCCTCTCAAAGGCTGCCATAATTGATGAATTAATGGAGTTGCTTTCAACTTCTGAAAATGAAGAGGTGCTACAAAAAGTTGTCTGTATTTTAGCAGAGCTAGCAGTTAAAAGTGACTTAAATAAGAAGATAATCCTTAGGGCGGACCCAGATTTTGAAATTATTATGCGAATTGTCAAGAGCAACATTTTCCCACATGTTATAGTTCTACTGCATCTGTTAAAGCCTCCACCTTCAAAACTAGTTTTCCTTGACTTGATATCACTGCTGCTTGCAGTTATCGACAACACTTCTGACCTACAAAGCTTAAGATTCAGCCCGTGTACACCTCAAGAAGCAGCAATTTTATTGTTGGAACAGCTTCTCACTGTTTTAGATCATACTAAAAATAGAGAAAATGCAAAGCAAATCATATCTCTTGGAGGAATCCCATTTCTTTTACGCAGATTAGAATTGGGTAGTATCCAAGGGAAGATAAGTACTGCATCAATTATTTGCTGCTGCATGCAAGCAGATGGAAACAGCAGGCATATTTTGATGAGAGATGTAAAAAGAGCTTCTTTAGTAGAGCTCTTACACTGTAACCAGGGAACGTCCAGAGCTGTTGCCATTGCCTTTCTCTCTGAACTACTTTGTCTCAACAGGTACATGTTGCTGCTATTTCAGCTAAATGCATTTCCATATTTTAGCATGAAAACTTGCTCATGCAATTAATAGAAAATTTATGGAGTAATCTCAGACCATTCTCTCTGATAAGTGCAGCCACCTTATGTTAAATAAGATTAATATGTTTTTGTTTCTAGAATTGATGTTTGATGCATGCCCCACATTTTGATCTTGTGGTCATATTACCCATTTGTTAAAGCTTGCATCCACTTGTGCTAAGTCAAAAATGAGTTGTTCATCTAATTCATTTGCTTTCCTCTGCATCTATCAGAAGGACTCTGATTAGCAAGTTCTTGAGTGAGTTGCAAAAGGAAGGGCTTCTAAATACTATGCATGTCCTTTTGGTTTACCTGCAAACGGCATCACTTGAGCAACAACCAATGGCTGCAACCTTGCTGTTACAGCTAGAACTTCTGGTATGTCAGTCTTCTTATGCAGGATAGCAAGCTTGTTATTTTCCCTACAAGCGTGCAAACTTCATTAAGGACTCAAACTGAAATTCATATCATCTTGTAAAAATTGTTTAACTTGTACAAACAATAAGCATTATAATTTATTTGTCATATACATTAAATTTATACCTTAACTTCATGCAATGTTGATTGAATAAAGGTACAACCACGACGATACAGTGTGTATAGAGAAGAGGCACTGGAAGCCATAATAGCTGCACTACATTGCGAAACAGATAAAAAGACACAATTGCAAGCATCCAAAGCTCTTTTGATTTTGGGAGGACGCTTCTCATATCTGGGTCACACCTTATTAGAAGCTTGGCTTCTTAACAATGCTGGACTTGAAAATGATTTTATTGATTCCCTAATAGAAGAAGATGATCCTTTAGAAGATGACATGAAGAGATGGGTATGCTTATCATACATCAATGATACTAAAAATGTTGTTTCGGATGTTATTTATGCTCTATTTTCCTAAGGAATTTAGCTTTACTAAAAAGGAAAAAAAAATTGAATAATTATGTCTTTAGAGTCTTAGACAAATTAAAAATGAGTCTTTAAAGATCAATGTTCTCTTTTGGTTCACATGACCAGATTACTGCAGCTTTGTTGCCAAAATGGTTCTCAGACAGATGCTGGACATTCATTGAAATACCAGATTTGAATAGGATTAGAAATTAAAAAAGAAGATTGCACGCATGCACAAAAGACAGAAATCTAGAAGCAAGGGGCGTATTTTATTGACAACTTTTGCACTACTATACATGTAAAATAGGGCTAATATTGTAAAATTAGTTCTCAAATATCAAAGGAGCTGTTAGTAGATCTGATAACAAGGGGTGATACTTAGAAAGGTATGAATTCAAGTGTTCTGAACATTCTTTTCAAATGACAACTGTAGCTTAGTTTTTAAAATGGTTCCTTTATAGATGCTGGAAATATTCATTGAAATGTCAGATTTGAATAGGATTCAAAAGAGAAATGAAGATTGTGCGCATGCACAAAAGACAGAATTCTAGAAGCAGGGGGCAAATCTTATTGACAACTTTTGCACCAGTATACTGGCAAAATAGGGCTAGTATTTAAAAGTAGGTCCCAAAGATCAGAGGAGGTGGTGGTCGATCAAATAAACAGCGGTAATTCTTAGAAGGATATGAATACAAGTAGTCTGAACACTTTTTCACTGAATAACCCCTCTATTTTGACCTTAGACTTATGCTTCTTTAGCTTTAATTCTTTCATGAAATTATTTATCAACTTTTGTATAGATATGTGGAATTCTAGAATAGAAAATAATTCTTGATTGTTGAGTTGCACATCCTTTAGACTTTGGAATTTGAATTTAGCTATTCCATCTTCTTTGTTTTGTTCTATGTTATGTGTTTCAGTCTATTTTATGCATTTATTGGTGTTTCACTCTTTGGTCCAGGCTGTATTCCTAATATTATCATGCATTCCAAACATTGTACTCCAATTTCTAATTAGCTGTATTTGGAATATCGTAAACAGTTGATTAATGATTATTTTCTATCTATGAATAACTTATTTAATCATTTATTGACTACTTGCAAGTTCAGAATGAAGAGAAGATGGCCACAGATGAATGGGAAAGGAAAATTACTAGTGTTCTACTGACTAAAGGCAGGCCACTATTTGAAGCCCTGGCCAAATCTTTATCAGGTCAAGTACCTGAATTGGCAAAACCTTGCCTTGTGACTGCTACATGGCTCAACTGTGCACTTGCATCAATGCCTGATACTGGTATGCAACTTGTTGCATGCTCAATTTTACTTCCTCAACTTGTAGGATGCTTACGGCATGACAGACAAATTGAAGAGAGGATATTGGCCACCCTCTCACTTCATAGTTACATGCAAAATCCAGGTGAGTAATGGTCCCCAATGTATAATATGTAATCAAAATTAGAACAATTATCTTTTAATTGCATATGATCAGCATATACATTAGAGAGTAAAGTTTTATCTCATTTTTGTCCATAATAAGAAATTAGAGTGTACAGTTCTGTATGTGGAAGCATGGCACTTATATAGACCTTCTTTGATGACCCAAAATAACCATGCAGAATGCCTTCAATTGATTTCAACTTTTGCACAAGAAATAATCGGTCCTCTACGAAGACTCAAATGGGTTACATGGACGGCAAAAGAGCTTCTTGATGTCATTGCAAATGATCCTATTCTGAAATCAGTACGTTGATGCCACATGGAAAGGAATGTAATATAGATTGACCTATCACACTCTAGAAGCTAAAACACAAAGAAAATATGAAATGCTTGAAAGAACTACATTCAAATTCCTTTTAGTTTCAAAATGCTTTTGAGTGAACTGTAAATAGTATTAAATATAGTATTTATGTTTTCTTGACTAGTAGTCATTCAGACTACAGATAGAAAAGAATGATAATTTGTGAATCTTACAGAGAAGTTTTGAATGGAATTATATCAGCATGCAGACATTTTCATACATGGTGAAGTAGCACAAATGGATGCTTCTGCCAATGGAAGAACTGAAGCGCTAACATATGGCAAAAGAAAATTATATAGTGGGCATTCAGATGGCACAATCAAGGTTGCTTAGCGCCCTTATCATCACTTAGGCCTCTCCTAAAGTACTACCTTAACATTTATTGAGCTTCACACAAGTAGTACAATTGATATTTCCTTGTGCTTCCAGAAAATCATTTAGCAAGATTGTATGTATCACAAACATCACTTTTCAGTGTGTCCGGTACCCTGATGTTTCACTGTTTCTGTAAATGTTTTCTTTTGAAGGTTTGGGATGTCAGAAACCAGCAACCAAAGTTGATTACTGAGGTCAGGAAGCACAAAAATTCAGTCATGTGCCTGGCTATCTCAGAATCATCAGAGAGACTTTTCAGTGCATCTGCAGACAAATCAATCATGGTAAGAAGCATTTTTCCCAAGAAATGCGGAAAGAATTATAGTTGGCAATAATTATGAAAAAAATAGGTTACTGAGAAAGAGCTTACAGTGGGTTATACTAGAGTGTTTAGCCAAACAATGGGCTCTCATTTCCTAAATTTAAAACTTCATTTCATATAAATGATGAAAAGCATTCAGTTTTTGGAATGTACTGTAACTTTATTGGTGCTCACCATCTATCTTTGTTAATGGACAGGTTTGGAAATTGGGTTCTGAAGACCTTGTTTGTATGCAAGTAGTGCAAACAAATGAAGTGGTGCAAAGAATATCTGTAAATGCTCTTTTGACATTCATCATTTCAGAAGGGTATGGCATAAAGGTCAGTAAGATTGAAATTAGAAAACTTGCATGGCCTGCACTAAAATTTTCCCTTTGAATATTGATGACTCCAAGCTGCAACAACCAGTAGAAGGATAATCTGAAAATATCAAATACTTGAATCATACCATTGGCATGTCTATTAGCACTAGAACCTTTTTTATGAAAGCTAAAAAGATGGTTGCTAGCAACTAAAGTTGATTTCCTGGACATAAAGGGAAGCACAGTCTCAACTTCTTGATCATAATACCAAACTAAGTATGTAGATAACAGTAGAATATACTAAAGATGAACAACAAATAAAGTGACCAAATACAGAAAGTTATTAACCCCAGATGCTCCAACAGATTTGAAAGTTAAATTTTGTTCCATCTCATTGGCCTAGGACTTTCTAACACAAACAGAGGTGACTAGCAGGTCTCAGGATTTTCTATGTTGATTGTGTCCTTTTAAAACACAAAGTTGTGCAACATGAACACTCTTTGCTTAGGTTGCCTTGAATTCACAGATTTTATGGGATTACTTTAAGCACTGCTCATGTTCCACATTTTATTTTTCTTCATGTTAGACATGCATTACATTGATAAGGGTAAAGGTCAAGTTTAGCATTGTGGGGTAAGGAATAGGGATTCACTAGTCTAAACTAGGAATCAAGCTTATTCATATCAACCCACATTAAAGGATAATTAAAGAGGGCCAACTTTAGACCGATTGGAAAGAGTTGGGTGCTATTGGCCGAAATTATCCTTCTTTTGTGTTTATTAGATTAATTGAATTGGTTAGAATTGAGAACAAGGGTAAATGATGTAAAATTGACTATAATCAGCATAAACAGTAAGCTATATCTCTAATATGCCAACTTTGAATATGGATCTGGAAAGAGGAATCAAAGACGAGCCTGTCGCTGAAATTCAGGCCTAAAAATGCTGGACAGTGTCAGAAGGTGACATAGTCGAAGTGGTGTCTGAAGCTGATATTGCAAACAGATTCAAACTCGAAGATGTCGCTCTAATCTTTCCCTTGAAGTTTCACAAAAATGTGGCAAAATATTTTAGTAACCATGGACTATGTCAATAATTGACAGTGTCTAGACTACTTTTACGGGATCTAATTCACCTTGTCTCAATTTGCTCATCCTAGATCCACAACTCTCTCTCTCCTAGATTTGAAAACCTGCACATAATAAGAAAAATGGTGTTTGTGTTGTATAGGGGCTTTCCTTAGTCAAGCCTCGGGAGGATTCAACCTTCCCTACAACAATGATGATTAGGAATAAAGCTTAATCTGAAGCACAATGCAGAGTATCACAAGATTATACCTCAAACTTGATAATGTTGATGAATGCTATGCTCTTTGAATAGGACCCTCAAGTGTTGATGAAACAACATGACACTTCAAATAAGATCAATTAAAAAAGCTCCTTGACATGAAGAATATTGCAAGTTGTTGCTCCTTAATCCTCAAATCTGAAGAATTTCGATCACAATGCTTGCTCTAAGAAGTGATTGGGATGCTTGAGGATGAAAATGAATGAGCAAAGGATGCTCTAATATAGGGCTCCCAAGTCCCAAGGTATTTCATAAATTAGGCCAACCTCCAATAGTCACATGCAAATATCGAGATCAAATAACAACTGGCAGGAACCAAGACACTAACATATTCAAATTTGAGCCTAATTTTGGGGGACTATGGTGCCATAGTCCACCTAAAATGGGTTGGGACAGTGGCAAACGAAGCATGCACATCTCGGGACACAAGATTTGATCTCCAAACTAGCATATGATAACAGTTTGACAGTGAAGGGGCCAGAAATAGTCTTGTTAAGAGCAATGAGGGGGCATAATAAGGAAAGGGCACAAAAGGGCGTGTGAAATTGTAAGGGGTTACAATTTATGATACTATGTGTCTAGTGATTTGTGAGAGAGTTTTCTCAAGTACAAATCTTATGTAGCCCATAGCTTACATAGTTTGAGCATATGATAATAATTAATAAGCATAGACCCACTAGCAAATGCATAAAGTTTCCATGTCTAAAAGGTAGAGGTAAAACGAGGAAACAATGAATCAAGGCCTTGAATGGGGGTTGTAGAAAAGCCAAATAAATGTTTGTGTGGTAATGAAAAGGGCATTTAGTATATCATATTCATGTTGTGTAAGCACAACATAGTCCTACCACTTATAATATCATGAACATCAACTCAACGAGAACACACTAGGCTGTTACAGCTTAACATAATGTGTGAAGATTGATCCATAGGTAGGGTTTGCGAGCATATTCATAAGGAATAAAATGAATGACATAAACAAGGATACATGGGGATGTGTCCCAGGGGTTTTTGGCCATCCCTATACCTGTCATGTTTCAAGGACAGGGGAACATATTTAAATGTCTCCAGGCCTTTCCCAATATCCTCTTAATGTCTGGAAATATCCCAGAAACAACACTCAACCATCTAGGCATGTTCAGAGAAAGCCGGTCATCCTTGGACAGCAATCACAGTTTAAAAAAACAAAAAATAGACGAATGTCCTGAAATGAATTTGTGATCAATTTGAGGATACTATATAGTATACTGTGTACCAAAATTCAACCACTTTATGAAGTAATGGGACAATTTTTGACCGCCTTTATTAAGATACATATGCATACACTGCCACCAAGCTTTATTTGCCATATAGAAAAGTTGAGTTTTATAGTGTAGCAGATAAAGGTCCATAAACCAAGTTATAATGTTTCCCTCTGTATGGTAGACAAGATTTTTTGGTTCATTCATATACAGCTGCAATTTGAGTGATTAATATGACTTTATATAGATCTGAAGCAAACTCTACTGGTTTTCTACTGTTCATCAGCAGTGGAGTACTACATGGAGGATTTTAGTGCTAATGATATTGCATTACCAAAGTAGGTAATTCATTGTCATCAGTTGCCTAAGGATTAAAATCTTTATTTCAATCAAAATTAAAAGTGATTCAGAGAGAAAGGTATGGTTACCAACTTAATAAAATGCCCAATCAAGAAATGTGTCCTAAACTATGGAGTATAAAACACAGGGACGCATATTCCCCCTGAGAAAACCCTTTTGCCAATTTTTGAGCAAACCCTTCGCCAAATGAGCAAGTCTTTTCCTCCATGCAAGACGGATCTAGTCCAATCCATCTGTGAATTGAGAAGGAAAAACGACACTTAAATAAGTTTCTTGGACACTTCAATAACTCATCATTCAGATAAATTTATATTTTTAGTTCTTTTCCATCTTACATAGAATATGGTTTTTCATTATTTTAAATAAATAGATGCAACTTTTCTTATCATTGAGGGGGTGCAAGAGACTAGAAGCGATTCTAAGTTTGATTTCATTCTTACTAACTTTTCTAGATGTTCTGATGCTACCCATTGTTTGGAGTTGCCTATCTATAATATACCTCCTCACCCATTGAGGATCATTGCACTTAATAATCATCATTCGAAAAGTTTTCCTTAGTCTCTTGACTTCAAAGCTTCTTAGGTTTTCAATTAAGCATTCTCATCAGATATCAATGTCGCTTCGTTTCAAAGATTCTTAGGTCTCCCATTAATTATTCTCATCATATAATCAATATTTTCAACCTCATGGACATCCACATCAGTTGACATGACCCTTGTAGAACTTAGATAACGCCTTCATTTAAGAGCTCTCATCAAAATCTACATGTATATTTCAGATGCATGAAATTTCCACAGTCCATTGTAATGAGTTAGTATCTTCTGGATTCAACTGTGTAAGCACTTTTTACCATCAACGTTTCAGATCATCCTCCAGGATCCAGCATCAGGATGAGAGTCAGAAAAGAGAGAAGCATTCATGATGATCCAACATCATGTTCCATGTAGATGATAGCCATCTACATGTATCTTCACATTCGCTATCTGATATGAATTGCCTTTTATAGGTTGGCTTGTCAAGCTTTTCAACAGATTATACTTAAAGATATGAAGTTCCATGGCATTCACTTTTATTAATGGTGCTTCCTCATTTTGTTATGAGAAATTTATAGTTGCAGACAAAGTACCAGAAAACTGCAATGATATCCATAAGCTTTGCTCAATGAACATGAATATCTATGAGAAATATTTCCTGATTGTTGATGGCTTTATATTAGCCACAAAACAAAATTGAACTCTTTCCAATCGGCTAACTCAGTCCAAATCCTCAACATCATACAAGCTTAAACAAACTCTACATTGCCAAATCCTGCTATTTTAGCAGATCATAGATGACAAAACTGCAAGGTCCTGGGAGGATGCCCTTCATGAATTGGATGAACTGAAAAAGAGGATCCAAGAAGAAGCCATTTTATTGATGAGCGATTACACCATTTTTAATAAGACATAATTGCTTGGATGGTAAGGGGAAAATTATGATGGAACCTTGAAAAGAAACTCTAGGAAGGCCCCAAGGTCAGATGCCCATATTAGACTGACTACTAATGAATCAGAACTACTAAGTGCCAAATGCATAGATCTTTATTTTTGTCGTCATTTAGGTCAAAAGCTGTCTATAACAACACCCCAGCTTCGTTCTTGTGGAAACCCTACAGTAGAAGTTGCACCATTCACAAAAAAAAGATGGCATATGCATTAGCGAGTACTTGCATACTCAACAAAATTATACACAACCTTCAAACCTTCACCTTTTTGCATGTCCACACTCTTAGGCCACAATTGCCCTTGATATCTTATTCCAAACATTGAGAAGTGCACTTATTCTCGCTCCCCACTGTCCATCCTATTTTTCACCCAAACAATTATTAAGATGATACGAGTGTTGAAATAAATGAAGAAGTTTTTGTCACCTCATTGGTGCATAAGAATTTCATTGATCTCAAAAAGAATACGTTAAAGGTGCTTCTATGTTGTTGCCTCTACAAATATCAAAGGTGAAACAACTACTAACTAATCTTCTCAGATGCAAACTCCCGCAATGTTCCAGCTAACTAAAATAGAATTAAAATATTTGGACTTTGGATCAAAATAAACTAACACAACATAGACCTTTTGTGATCCAAATGCCACGTTTGATCAAGTGAAACCTAATCCAATACAACCCCACTTGTGATTGATGGAGTTCTTGGGACAAAGACCAAGCTGTTTCCAAAAAAATTTGAGTTTCGTGTGATCAAAAAGTTTGGTGAAGATATACTTTGGATCAAAATAAACTAACACAACATAAACCTTTTGTGATCCAAATGCCACATTTGATCGAGTGAAACCAAATCCAATACAAACCCACTTGTGATTAGATGGAGTTCTTGGGACAAACACCAAGATGTTCCCAAAAAAAAAAAAAAAATTCATGTGATCAAAAGGTTTGGTGAAGATATCAGTTGTTTGATTGGCATTAGGACAAGACAGAGAATTTAGAGTGTTCTTGATGCATAAACTAGTTTGATATTTCTTATGCTAGACTCCAATAAACAAATTAACTTAAAGAATACAACTGACTAAAAAACTATTTTTTAAGTATAAATGAAAAAAAATACAGGAAATTAGAAAGATCCAAATCACCACACAAAGAGTAACACAAGCAATTACCATCAAGAAACCCACACATGAGTGAAAATTGTAGAAAATGTGAGCACACTCTCACTTTGACTATTCCATTATGGAAAATACAATGGTCTAAGCATCTTGGGCTTGAATTAACAACATAAACTAGCTATGGTCAGCTCCTACGACCCCTTGAATCTCTCACAACCCAATTATCTTACTCCTTGTTCTTACACAATAAAGAACTTAGAACTTGCTCAACTTTCTACCTAAATCACTTAAAATGCCTTGATTTCTCCAGTTACAATTGGCTATATAGAACAGTTTCATCACAATAAAAAGTCAAAACATCACAAAAATTGAAGGGACGATGATGGAATGTCACAAGACATTTTTTTAAGTATGGACAAACTCACTACTTTCAATAAAGGGGCAATCTTTAAAACCACCATGGAATTTTCCAAATTGCCTCGACAACTTTGATATTGTCACTGGCAATTGTAAATCTGTCCCTTTTGACTACTTTGTCCTTCAATCTTCTAGAAGCCATAACTATTCCATACATGCTCATAGTTTTTGGAGAGGAATCCAATTATGCAAAATATTTAGAGTTTGATGCCATAAAAGACTTGCTCTTGGACCTTCAACAAAATTCCTCGATTTTCCATTTAGAGAAATTGGATCCTTTTTGGATCACATGGTGCAACACCAAGATGTGGGTCAAATGAACAATTGGTAAATGGGCACACAAAGCACAGAAATAAAAGCTTAATTGGGAAGAACAATGGAGATTAAACAAGAAAACAATATACATTCAATTGTAGAAGTGGAAGAATTACAAAAAGGGCCATCAATATGTGAAACCCATCACCATTATGCTAGCCTAACCCTACGAAATACTTACAAAAACTCCCTAGAATACAATCACACAAGTGCTATCAAAGCTCTACCCTAAACCCAACTAACTAGCTCTCAATCCTTGGAAGGACAACCTCTTCAAATGGTCGTGCATCCAAATAAATAGAACAATCAAAAATATGATCTACATTGGCATAAAGGACTGATTCAATCCATCCCATCATAAAAGTGCACCCAGGAGGAAATCCAATCTACAAGATAAGAGATGTACACTCTACAAGTAGAACATTCATGCAATTCCTTAATTAGTTTGAAATCTATGCTTTCCTAACATTCAAATTTGACAAATAATAGAAAACATAATTGTCGCCATCTGTTAGAAGTCGCCCTAATTTTGACACTTTGTTCTTACATTCAGATATTTGTAGACTTTATGAGGTACACTCGTCAGATCTTTTTGTGGGCATGTAGGTTGCACAAAAGCTCAAATAAGGCTAGTACCATGCTTTGCACAAGATAATTTGCACATGAGTTGATTGGGAATCAAACTAACTCATGCCAAGACCAACAAGGCATCCACAAGGCCAGACATTTTGTACCTTCTAAAAGGGGATATACAAGGCATTGAAGACAACCTAACCAACAAAATATGCATGCATGTGACAAGTTTGTAGATAGCAGGAACAATGCATCTACACAAGTTAGGCGTGTGCATAAAAATCTACCACAAAAGCAACTTAGGCCTACATGTGGAGAGCTACCAAAACAAATACATACTTTTGGTTGATGCAAGAATTTTCCAACCCAAGGATGCTCTTGCATTCTAAATCCTTGGTGAAAAGATAGTGAGCTGGGAGCTCACAATTAGGATTGCACAAACAATTGATCTGAATCCCAAGTCAACTTGCTTCAGCTTCAAATTCCAATTTTAGCTCCCTCACCTTTCTAATGAATAAGATATTCCTTGTACTTTCTCCATCAGGTTTTCTTGCCAACACACATGTCCAAGATTTGTGCAATCTTTCTCATTACTTTTCTAATATATCCCTTCTCCATCCTAGTGCTTTCGTCAAATTTGCAACCTCTAAATCCTTAAGTGCATGGTAGAATACAAATCAAATACATTGACTATTAGTGAGATATCCAGCCCCTTTGGTAGCTAAATCTCATTAGAATTCTCAAAAACTCTATGCACAAGCAGCATGGACCAATCTTCTTGGGCTTTAACTTGTTGTAGGTCCTCCTAGGAAATTGTTCCTTCCCAATTACACCATGACTAATGTTAGAAAGTAAAGTCCACCAAGATAACTGAGAGGGGGGGGTGAATCAGTTATCAGATAAATACAACTTTTATCAACTTCAATAGATTTTAACCATGTAAGCAATGTAACCAACAACCATAGAAAGATAAACATACACAATAACACAATGACACAAGATATGTTGACTAGGGAACCTCTTAATCAAAGAGTAAACCCCGGTGGGAATGATGCCCACAAAGATGCACTAATATGAAAGTTCCTTGTGAGAGGATGGACTCTATTAGGAGTCTTATGAAATACATTCAGTACATATGAGTCCCTATTAAGAGACTTTGAATCCCTGCTAAAAGATTCTAACTCTGTTAGGAGTTATGGAAGACAGAAGGACCCACTGCCCAAACAGCTTCAGGTGTAAGATCATTGAACACACTGTCCAACTGATCTTTGTATTACTCAACAGAATAATACCAAAAGATTACTGATCTCAACAATTCAATACTCCTTCTCTGACTGTGCCAAACCGCACCAACTGCTTCTTTAGATCTCAATACCAGATCTCTATACTTCGCATATTCTCTTCCAACAAGTATTGCATAAATCCGCAATTCACTTTCAAAATACAATTCACAACTTCTCATTACAATAAGGAAAACATTCCTTCCTTTATACCACACTCAAGTAATTACAAATGAGTCGGCATACAAATTACAAAATAAAAGTTTTCACATGTTACATAAAAATTACACAAAACTGTCGGCTTCCAATTAAAATAATTCTTCACTCGTGCGACCTCGGATCTTGCGCTCACGTCCATGTCACTAACATCATGTCTTCAACTGCCTCATAACTGCGCATGATCAGATTCAATCCCAATTAGGAGATATCATCCGATTTCCACAAACCGCTACTCAGGAACACTGCCTGAATACTGCTTCCACTGATTTCCTCATAACTATCATGACTAAATGAATTTCTGTATGCGCTCTTAACCACGATCTAATAGAACATCATAGAGTAAGTCCTCAACTCCGCATAGCTTCATCTTCAATATCCCAAGTGCGCTAACTCAAACACTGTTTGCTTCTCTGCAAATCTTCAGTAGATCACTGTGTTGACATCAATGCAAATCACAGTCATGAATGCAACAACAACTGCTACAGAATGGCTGCAAATACTCCCCCATATGATATATTCAACATTCATTCCTAACAATCTCTCCCATTGGCATTGATGGCAACATAGATAAAAAACATCCAAGTTCCAGAAATACCAACACTGCTGCTCTGAAAATGCTTTCAAAACCTCTTCATCAATCAAATCTTGCTTCGTTTTCCTATTCAATTCTCTCCAATAGATGATTTTTCATGTATACTTCTCCCCCATTGACATCAATGACAGATGTTTCATCATTATGTCAACAACTTCAATGTCAAAAGACACTTTTCAGAAAATACATTCACTAGAGTCCTCATGACTTAGCTCAGATACACATACTCCCCCATATAGGAAATACCATCATCCAATCCAAAAGAAAGATAGAGCTCATATACCACTAGACAGATGCAACAATCTGCATCACTTCTCAAAAGTAGGTTGGGGCATAACCCCAAGCATACCTCTCAGATACTCAAATGTATCCTTAGGCAAAGGTTTTGTAAATATATCTGCAATCTGCTCCTTTGTGCTTATGTACTCAAGTCTGACTTCTTTCTCTGCCACTTTCTCTCTCACTACATGATACTTTATCTCTATATGCTTTGTCTTAGAATGTAACACTGGGTTCTTAGACATATTAACTGTGCTGGTGTTATCACAATGTATAACAACAGGCTCAATAAATTTTATTCCAATATCCTTCAACATTTGCTTCATCCAAATTATCTGATTACAATTGTTTGCTGCTACCACATACTCTGCTTCTGTTGTGCTCTGTGAAATACAGTTTTGCTTCTTGCTTAGCCAAGAAACTAATCTTCCTCCAAGGAAAAATGCTCCACCACTGGTGCTTTTTTTGTCATCAACACTACCTTCCCAATCAGCATCTGTATATGCACATAAGGTAAAATCATTAGATTTTTCATACCACAATCCATACTCAATTGTGCCTCTTAAGTATCTCAATATCCTCTTTACTGCTGCATAATGTGATTCTCTGGGTTCAGCTTGAAATCTTGCTACAATTCCAACTGCATGTGATATATTAGGTCTTGTATGAGTCAAATATTGCAATTCGTCAATCATAGATCTATACTTTTTCTATTCCACTGCAGGAGTCTCATCTGTGCTAGATAACTTGTGTCCTGTTACCATAGGTGTTTCAACTGGTTTACAATTCTCCATTCCAAATCTCTTCAATAAATCATTCAAGTACTTTGTCTGACTTACAAAGATACCATCACTATTCTGTGTTATCTACAATCCTAAAAAGTATTTCATTTCACCAAACATACTCATTTCAAATTCAATCTTCATTTCATCTACAAATTTATCACTGGCTTCATCTTCTCCTCCAAAGATAATATCATCAACAAAAATAACAACCAACAAACCATTTTCAATTTCCTTTGTGTATAGGCTGCTATTAGCTATGCCTTTTGTAAATTCTAACTTTATCAAATACTTATTTGATCTTTCATACCAAGTTCTAAGTGCTTGCTTCAATCCATATAAAGTTTTTTTCAATTTACATACCATATCTCCTTCTTGAGTTAAAGGAAAACCTTCAAACTGCTCAATGTAGACTTCTTTCAATTCTCCATTCAAAAATGTTGACTTCACATCCACTTGATATACTTTGAATTTCTTGTAAGCTGCATAAGCCAAAAACATTCTTACTGCTTCAATTCTTGCTACTGGTGCAAAAGTTTCTTCATAGTCAATTCCTTCTTGCTTTGAGTATCCCTTACATACCAATCTTGCTTTGTTCCTTGCTACTTCTCCTTGTTCATTCATCTTGTTTCTGAATACCCATTTTGTTCCTATAACATTCTTATCTTTAGGTCTAGGGACCAATTCCCATGTCTTGTTCTTTTCAATCTGATCTAGTTCTTCTTTCATAGCTTTAATCCAATATTCATCTTCACAGGCTTCACTAGTAGATTTAAGTTCAATTTGAGAAATCAAACACAACTGTTCTAGTACCTTATTTCATGTCAGAACTCCTCTGTCTATGCTTCCAATAATCTCCTCAACAGGATGATCCCTTGATAGATTCCTGTTAGGTGTCACTGTCTCACTTCTTGTTTCTGCTGTAGGTTCTTCAATGATTTCTTCACTGTAGCTTTCATTCAACAAATCACTGTCAGTTTCATAGAATAATTCAGTAGTCTCTAGATTAGTTCTAGGATGAGTTCCTTCATCTGATTCATAATCAAGCATTCTTTCCTGAATTTTGAATTTTTCATCAACTTTTACATTTGCACTCTCAACAATAGTCTTAGTTCTTTTATTGTAACATCTATAAGCTTTGCTTTTCAATGAATATCCAAGAAATATACCTTCATCACTTCTAAAATCAAACTTTCCAATGTCATCATCTCTCTTAATATAACATTTGCTTCCAAAAATTCTAAAATACTTAACTAATGGTGCATGTCCAAACCATAGTTCATAGGGTGTCTTGTCTGTGTCTGCTCTGATTTGTACTCTGTTCATTGTATACACTGTTGTGTTTACTGCTTCTCTCCAAAATATCTTCGCTAAGTCATTCTCAAATAACATAGCTCTTGCTGCTTCAGTCGCTGATCTGTTTCTTCTTTTTGCAATACCATTTTGTTTAGGTGTCCTAGGGGCCGAAAATTGTCTCTTAATACCATTCACTTCACAAAAAATGTTAAATTCCTTTGAAGTAAATTCTCCACCTCTATCTGATCTCAAACATTTAATCTTCATCCCAGATTCATTCTCAACTTTGTTCTTAATAATCTTAAACTTATCAAATGCTTCAAATTTTTCTTTAAGAAATGCAATCCACATCATTCTTGTAAAATCATCAACAAGAATCATAAAATACCTTTCTCCATAGAATCCTCTAGTCCTTGTGGGACCACTCAGATCTGTATGAACAATTTCCAACTTCTCTGCTGTTGTAAACTTCTTGCTGAGAAATGAGCTTCTCTTCTATTTACCCATCACACATTCCTTGCAAATCATGTTAGTAGGCTTCATAATTTTAGGCAAATCTCTTACTACAAGTGTAGTACTCACTTTCACAATGTTATCAAAGTTTATATGACAAAACTTTCTGTGCCATAACCAACTATCATCAATCTTAGTAATCAAGCATGTCATCTCAGTAGGATTCAACTAAAATACATTACCTCTGGTTCTAGATCCAGTACCAATCAAATTTTCATCCTTGTCTTTGATTACACAAGTTTTCTCAGTAAACCAAACTTGATATCCCTTATCAACTAACTGTCCAACAGTCAAAAGATTATGTTTCAAACCATTCACAAAGTAAACGTCATCATTATTAGTCTTTCCATCAAGAGTAATAGATCCTATACCTTTAATCAAACAAGGAGCATTGTTTCCAACTCTAACAACTCCTCCATCATAATTGTTAAACTTTATGAACTTTTTCATATCTCCAATCATATGATGTGAACAACCACTGTCTGTAATCCAATCAACTTTCTTTTCTACTTGAGAAACTAAAGCCTTTTCTTCCTTAATTTTTGTTTCAGGATTTTCTTCTTTAATTGCTACAAATCCTATATCATCATTCTCCAAACTAGCTTCAAGTTAACAATTCATGAGCATTTATGGATTTGATTGTGTTAATTTTGAGAATGTTAGCTTCAAGTTAACATATTCATTCTTATGATTCTTGCATTCTCTCTTTCCTGATGATGGATCACGGAGTGTGATCCGAAACGTTGATGCCAAAAATTAACACAATCAAATCCAGAAATGCTCATGAATTGTTAATATGGATTGTGGAAATCTGATATCACTAGCTTCAAGTTCTTCATCATTTGCATAGTAACATTCTTTAGATCTCCTAGGATTAAAGTTTTTTCTATACTTATTAACTCTCTTAGGACATTTAGATGCAAAATGACCAAATTCTTGACAAATCCAACATTTAAAAATTTTCTTACCGTTTGGTTCTCTTTTCACAAGCAAGGCAATACCTTCTTCAATCTTCCTGTCTTCTTCATTTCTAGATCTGTTGCTGCTGGCATAATCTCCGCTTACACTGATGCTTCTTGACAAAGTAGGGCGAACACTAAGAGCACTGAATGTTGTCTCCATTCTAGGTAAATCTCCTGATAGCCTCAAGTTCATCTCTGCTACTTCCAATTTTCCAAGAAGAGTTTCTCTGGTAAAGTTCGTAGTACAAGGTATAACTTGTTCAATCATCTGTGTTGTCTGCTTAAATGTAGGAGTCAATGTCCTCAAAATTTTCCATGTCACTTCATTCTTTGTCTTGGTTCCTCCACAAGATTTTATACCTGCAACAATCTCTGACATTCTACCAATGTAGCTTCTAACAGATTCATCTTCCATCATTCTTATATCTTCAAATGCACATATCCAATTATGTAATCTGACTTTCTTTGCATGTTCATCACCTTCAAAAGTAGATTGTAAAGCTAACCAAATTTCATGAGATGTTTTTAGATATTTTACCTGACTGTACTCATTTTCCAGAAGGGCTGACAAGAGTGCTTCTCTGGCAAGTATGTTACACATGAATAGATCTCTTTCCTCATTAGTACAATCTTCAATCTTATCCTTATCAATAATAGTCTTCTGATTCTTTGTGATTAACCAATAACCTAGTCCTAAACAAAGTAGATGTGTCTTCATCTTTTCTTTCCAGCTGTCAAAATTTACTCCATCAAACTTAGGGCTTTCTTTCCTGAAATGATTCGCCATAGATCTCCTTAAGCTGTTAAACTTTTCCTTCAAGGATCTGCTGCTCTGATACCAATTGTTAGAAAGTAAATCCACCAAGATAACTGAGAGGGGGGGGGGGTGAATCAGTTATCAGATAAATAAAACTTTTATCAATTTCAATAGATTTTAACCATGTAAGCAATGTAACCAACAACCATAGAAAGATAAACATACACAATGACACAAGATATGTTGACTAGGGAACCTCTTGATCAAAGAGTAAACCCCGATGGGAATGATGCCCACAAAAGATGCACTAATATGAAAGTTCCTTGTAAGAGGATGGACTCTGTTAGGAGTCTTATGAAATACATTTGGTACATATGAGTCCCTATTAAGAGACTTTGAATCCTTGCTAAAAGATTCTAACTCTGTTACGAGTTATGGAAGACAGAAGGACCCACTGCCCAAACAGCTTCAGGTGTAAGATCACTGAACACACTGTCCAACTGATCTTTGTATTACTCAACAGAATAATACCAAAAGATTACTGATCTCAACAATTCAATACTCCTCTGACTGTGCCAAACTGCACCAACTGCTTCTTCAGATCTCAATACCAGATCTCTATACTTCGCATATCCTCTTCCAACAAGTATTGCACAAATCCGCAATTCACTTTCAAAATACAATTCACAACTTCTCATTACAATAAGGAAAACATTCCTTCCTTTATACCACACTCAAGTAATTACAAATGAGTTGGCATACAAATTACAAAATAAAAGTTTCCACACGTTACATAAAAATTACACAAAATTGTCGGCTTCCAATTAAGATAATTCTTCACTCATACGACCTTGGATCTTGCGCTCACGTCTACGTCACTAACATCATGTCTTCAACTGCCTCATAACTGCGCATGATCACATTCAATCCCGATTAGGAGATATCATCTGATTTTCACAAACCGCTACTTAGGAAAACTGCCTGAATACTGCTTCCACTGATTTCCTCATAACTGTCATGACTAAATGAATTCCCGTATGCGCTCTTAACCACGATCTAATAGAACATCATAGAGTAAGTCCTCAACTCCACATAGCTTCATCTTCAATATCCCAAGTGTGCTAACTCAAACACTGTCTGCTTCTCTGCAAATCTTTAATAGATCACTGTGTTGACATCAATGACAATCACAGTCATGAATGCAACAACAACTGCTACAGAATGGCTGCGAATACTCCCCCATAGGATATATTCAGCATTCATTCCTAACAACTAACTCACCCTCAAAAAAAGTCTTTTCCCTTCAATCCTCATTCATGTGTAACTTGTAACTTGTGCTACTCTCCTCTAGTTGTTGCTTGATTTGCACATTAACCACCTTAATGTGTCACACAAAGTCTTGTGAGGGTATCTATTTTACCACTCAAAATGGCATCTACCCTTATTATTTTTTCATTGATTCGTTGTAGACAAACTTTGCTTGTGCATGAAGGTGAACGAGTTGGTATCTACCGATTTCCAATAATTTGGGGATAAAATCCCTCTTAAAAATGGATGAGACTACTCTCATTGAAAAACCAAACTAAAATAAATTAGACCACAAAATATGTATAGCACTCCATATTTACAATTTGTACATTTTTTTTATCTGTGGGTAGGATTTTAATACACTGAAATGTAACAGTAAAATGTTGGAAAAAGAAAAATGTGAATCAAATTAAACACAGATCACAAATTGATCTAAATCAACACTAGGAAAATAATGTATTTTACATTTGTCTATAGCACAATTTTATTGTCTGAAATAATAAATATTTACAATGAGTAAAATGCAATAAATAGGCAAAGATAAGAAACTAAATACCTTGATTCTCAATGGAGAGAAATTGGTCTATATCATCTATAATTGCCATGTTTTATTGATGGTCAGTGGGATGTCACCTTGGAGAAGGAGATCATTGTTACACAAAGGTGAAAGAGTTTTCATGATGTCAATATTTCAAAGATGGCATCTCTATTTTCATTTATAAAATTATTTTTCTGTAGATTGATCCTTTTGAGAAAAGCAAGTTATCCATCTTCTTGGGAAAGGCAAGACCTTTGAAATTATAAACATCAATCAAATATTTTCCCCATGCTATTTTTTGATAAAAGTTTGTTTGCAAGCTTTCAAGAAGCTCAACTCAACATGCATTTAAACCTTATCCTGTGTCAGTTTCCTAGTCTAATAATTGAAAAAGAATATAAGAAGCATGATATAAACAATTGAAATATCACACATTCCATGTTGTGATAATGGATTAGTGTTATTTGTAATCAACATAAATATTGTTCATACTGACAGGTACTGGACAACTCTGGATTGGAAAAGATGTTACATGGAAACAAACATGTGCAGGGCGTTGCAGTTGCTGAGAATAAAGTCTACTGTGGCTGTTCAGATTGGAGCATACAGGTATACAGTCCACTATTCATCAAAGAATAATGAATTATTCAATTATTAATAGTAATATATTTATATACACTGGGTATCTTAGCAGTGAGCCCCAAAGGTGGTAATCTAAAAGTCATGTATGTGCAGGGGCAGACACAAAATTTCAAATCAATCAGTCAAAACAAACCTGATGTCTAAATTATAACTTTCAACTCTGAATTCCATTTGATAGTTGTACAAACTACAAAATACCTGAAGTTGACACATTGTTGGTGTGCAGGAGGTGGACCTACGAACTGGAGAAGTCATGAGTTTACAGCCTGGACAGGTTATTTTACAAGGAAGACGATCAACAAGTTGTGAATTGCAAGTGTTCAAAGATTGCTTATACATTTCTGGTAACTCTGTTGAAGGTGTATCTACAGAAGTAAGTTTGTGTAACTTAACAAAATTGAATTTAAGTTGGAGGAAGTATATCTAATTGTATTGATGGGCACAAGGACCCAACTCCACTCATAAGCACTTCGGGGATAAGATCCTTTATGGTCCAATTAGAATAAATCTTCCTTATCCATTGGCATTTTTATTAGCATTTCCTTTATGTTATAGGGACTGATTTCATATTGATAAGTAAACACATCTATTGAAGGTATGGAATTTGAAAAACAAGAACCTTGCCGCCAAAATATCCACAATTACAGATGTTATAGCAATGGCAGTGAATGAGGATTTCATTTACCTTGGATGTAATGCGTCTACTGGGCTGATTGAGGTAAGTGTGAGTCAATGTTATGTCAATTTCAATTATTTTCATAATCTACAAACATAAGAAACCCAAGTTCATTTGCATTATATATGACTTCAGAACTATTAATTTTACGCATAAGCAAAACTTCATGGACAGTGGCATATTGGTAGCATAGTTTTTTGACTTCATTGAAGTTGTTGACTCATATTATTGAAGGTATGGCTGAGGGAGAAGTTGCAGAAAGTAGCAGTGATATGTACAGAAAGCAGGCTTTCTGCATTAACATTTGGAGAAGATGTTCTTTATGGTGCTTCTGAAGATGGGAAAATCAGGGTAAAAGAACTGCCAAAACAAACTCTGCTAACAGTGACCTTAGTTGCTATAGTCCCTGTTTAGAAATGTCCAGTTTGTTAAAATGCTCATTTCTTATAAATCTTTTATTTGATGTTTCAGGCTTGGGCTCCTATTTAGAACACAGCATGAAGATCTTGTAGTGATGGCCCAAGAGAGAAGGTGGGGCAAATTAAAGAGGAGAAGTAGGATGTATATAAATGGCTTGGAAAAGCTAATGATTAATATTTTGTGAATAAAATTTTGTCTGTATTGTGCGTCAAGCTTGAATTTCTGAAGGGCATTTCTTATTTATTTTACAGAGTAATAGCAAGAGGCTCGAGCCTACATATTCTTTTGTAAATGACTGAGGTGGGTTCTGGCTTCATAAGTTATCACAAGATCCTAAGAGAATCTAAATATATGAAAATAGCTAAAGAAAGAAGTACATTCATGTTCATTTACACATTTAATTGTCAAAACTTAACAAAGAAATATATTTAGTAGGATAAACAACATTTAGCTAAAGTGTAGAAATGCATCAAGCCAAGATGGATGGCCAATGCTAAATTTTTGCATCAATCAAAGATTGACAGGCGACGATATTCTTATCACATAATGCATTACACTTCTCTTCTGGTTGATGAAGTGCTTCTGAGGGCTTCTGCTTTTCCTGGGGTTGGGTTTTGGTCATTCCTTATTTAATCAATGTCATTTACAACACCCTCGCCTCTAGATTATCTGTTATCGTTTCAAAGACATTCCTACCAGTCGCACTCATCAATTCAATGCAAAACCAATTCTCGGTATGAATTTAACAGTAAAACAGCTAAAAAGGACTTCAAATTGAAACAACGCAAAGATGACAAGGTGAAAATACAAGAATTCGGGCAGGTATACAAAATGGTGTTTTATAATAATGGAAATATGACAGTTCTTGAATTTCTACATCAAAAAGTCTCAGCATTTCTAGAAACCCACCTTACCTAGAAGAGCGATGAAAAATTAGTGGCAAGAAAAACTTGTGGTATCATCTTTGTATCATTTGATTTTGATCTCTTCACCAAGCTAAGCTAATCAGAGTTTAGAATTTGTATGGAGATCGTGTGTACAACTAATCGTAGAAATAGATGCTGAGCCTTGCATTCTGTTTACCTCCTTAAGGGGGTATCACGGTTTATACCTGTGCCGGGCATGGAGAGAGAGGTAAAGTGCCAAGTTTTTGTTAATAGTGTGGGTAGTTTAGATTAGATAAAAGTAGAGCTGAGGCCTAATAGTGCTGATAGTTTAGATTAGATTAAAAAAATAGATGAAGATAGAGGGGTAGGGAAGAGGAATAAAAATAGGGAGATGGATATAAAAAGATAAATAGGTAGAGAGGAAAAGGTAGGGGAGACAGATAAAAAGATATATAAGGAAGAACAGAGAGTTAGATATAGAGGGAGAAGGAGTAATAGAGATATATGTTGTATTATATTGAGTGATAGAAAGATGGAAATATAACGAGATAGAGAGAGGGGAGAATCTATCAAGTGATAAGATATCTATTTAGAGTTAAAGTATTAAGAATTTATGTTAATATTGTGATTATATATTTTAGTATGAAGATTTGATTAGTGCTATCAAAAAGAAAACCTAATTTACATTTTTCTACAAGGTGGATGAAGATAACAAAGGTTGAGGAAGGGTTTTCTTACTAACTTGTTAGAAATTGCTACTTTTTACAAATAGTCTAAAGATTAGGAATTTTTTAATATTTTTAACTTTTGGGATAAAAATCCAAAACATGATACATTATCAACATTAACTAAGGGGAGTTTGGGTCATGCTACTTGTGGTGGTATAGTGTGGGATCAGTATGCAAACTGTCTAAGGGCCATTGCTTATCCTTTGGGTATCCAAACTAATCATTTTGTGGAGGCCATGGGAGCTCTTCAATCTCTCAAATTGTTAGCACATCTTCAGTACAGGAATGTTTGGATCGAGGGTGATTCAAACAACATCATTAAATGTTTAAAAGGGGAATTTTAGGCTTCATGGTTGATTAATCACATTATTACGAAGGTCATTTCTATCATTAACTCTTTTGATAATCATTATATCTCCCATGTGCATAGAGAAGGAAACTTGGCCGCATAAGCCTTTGCGAACTTGGGTGTCAAATCACCAGAAATTATTATTCGGCAAGGGGAAAAGGATTTTAATAAGGATTTGTTATCCCTCTTATGGTTTGATAAGACAAACTATAAAGAGGGAGTGATTTTAAGTAATCATGATAATGACACATAAGCACTCTAAGTACAAGAGAGGAATATTTAATCATCCAAAAAGATATGATAGTGTTAGGGCGATTAATTGGTATCATGGATTGTGGGTGATTATTTTAGTTGGGCTCTTTCACGATTTTTCTATTCAAGTTTGTCATTCTCTTCTTATAGCTAAGAATTTCTCCATGGGAGGTGAGCTGAAACATGAGGAGTTGCCTAGCTGTGAAAAATGGAAGGAGCCGAAGGTCTGGAAAAAACTAAAGGAGGGGAGCATTTCACCTTATCTTGAGAGACTCCATGGCTCTGATATGGATATTACCAGATAGTTTTTGGATGGTTGGAAGGAGGAGTCTGTGACTTTATGCACTAAGAAGATTTTCCTCAAATGAAGAGTTCATTGCAGAGAAAATGAACCTGCAACATAGAGGTACTTCTTTAGGGATAGGAAAGTTTTTGAAAGAGTTATAAAAATTTCCCCTAAAGAAGATGTAGAGCGCAATAAACTTGCTAAATTTCCCCTAAAGAAGATGTAGAGCATAATAAACTTGCTAAAAGTACTTCTGGTTTCTATTATGTGGACCATATTAGGCTTATTTGGAGGAAGGTCCTCTTAGCCATTATGGAGTATATCACAGTTGATGGACATTACACGAGGACTCACAGTTATCATTTTGATCTTTTGAACCATTTTAGGCATAGGATGCATGTTTTTTTTTTCTACATTGTCTTCTTTGTTCTCTTAATCAAAGCATTAAGGACCATAAGAAGAAAGCACATAAGTCGGTGATTTATGAAGGGTTGATCTTCCTTATTTATGAGCATGTGCATGATAAAGTTCCTAACATGATCCAGAAGTCATTGGATATTAAGAGAGAGAAAGGGAAAAGGTAGACGGAGGAGTTGGGTTTGATGTCTCATATTGTCCTTAAAAATCCTAAGTCTATTCCGGAGATGAAAATGTATGATGGGGAGAAAGATATGGATACAGATGAAGATGATGAGGATGTAGAGGAAGTGTCTTTAAATACCCCTTCAATTATCCCTATCAAGAATAAGGATGATGAGAGGGGGGGAGTATGGAGACTAGAGGTGATGAAGAAGATGAGGAGGAGAAAGATCATTCTGATGGTAAAAGGGAAATGGGTATCCTTGGAAATGTTGGTAAAGAAGTCTTAGGTAAGGAGCAATCCCTTGAGCTTTGTGGGATGGAACATGTCCTCCTTGTTAAGGTAGATATTATGCAAGAGACTATTAAGGAGTAGAAGATTGAGCCTTATGTGTATGTGAAAGAGAAAACCCCTTATTCTATGGATTCTAAGAAGAAGGAGAGGAGTCATGTGGAGGAGAAGGTTCCTATTTTGGTTGACTATGTCATCTCAATGGATCATGACATGTCTATTTCTCCTAAACAATCTATGGAGTCAACAAAATCTTCCAAAGGTGAGAAAGGTCATATGCAGGAAACTGACCCCAATGAGACTAATGTGTAGCTTCTTTTGGAGGATTTGCAGGATAAAAGAGAACCATCATTGGGTTCTCTTTAGATGGCTAAAGCTATGTCCATGTATTCTTTCCGCTTGGACAGATGGACATTCCATGAGATCAAGAGCCTCAACTTAAAGTTTAGGGCCCTTTCTGCATAACTCAAGAACATTGAGTCGAATGTTCAAGGGGGAAATTCCACAGTTGAGAATAAGTCATTTAGCTTGCTTGAGGAGAAGTTGGAGGGACTATGCACTAGGGTGGAGAAAATGGAAAATACTCTGAAGAAGGTCCTCCACCACAATTCCATGAAAGCATAAAAGCCTCTGTGAATAATCTCAATGCTTTGGTAGGTAAGCTTGATGATTTTGCTTGTGAGAAAATGGTTGTGAATCTGGATTCTGATCCTGGTGAAGTTGTTGTTTGGAGTGGTGGACCTAAGAAAAGGACAAGAGCAAGTATGAAAAAGAAGGGTTATGTTATTCCCAAGGACATTCTAGTTCTTAGGGCAGTAGCTCAAAAGATGTCCAATCTTGAAGAAGAGGTGGTGAGTGTCCTCAATGATCTTGCTTAGTGCTCTTGGTTCTTTCCTTTTGTTTTTTGTTGTTGGTCGCTTCATCTCTGCTAGTTGTTTGGGTTTTCAAGGTTTTCTAGGGTTTGGGTGTATGCTGGTTCTTTAGCAGTGTTTTGTTTTGGGATCTTCATGGAAAATCTTTCTACTTTGATGCTATAAAGGGTTTCGGGCCCTTCAAAACATATTTTTGTCTTTAATAAGAACAAAAGTATACAAATATGAAAAAAAAGAGCCACAATATAGCCAAAATAATTTAATACATTAAAGAATCTAATGTAATAACTCATGTGTGTGGATGAATTTCAACCAACAAAATAATTGCAAACTATTAGATTGTAGGTGAAATAAATTTCAAATTTAATTATTATTATTTTACTCAGTAAAAATATTTTTATTATTACTAAGAAATTACTTATAATACATAATTATAACATTGTCATCATAGAGAGTTCATCGTCCATCAATAGAAAATTCATTCAAACTACTAATCTACCCTCCAAACAACCACACTTTTATGAATTATCTTAGCCCAAGTACCAAATATGATTAACCAAAAACCATCATCAACAATGGATACAGAGAAGAAATTTTAATAGTACAAAAAAAGGGGAAGACAAAATTCCAAAAACTATTTCAAACCCAACATTCCAACATTCAAGTAGAAGCCAAAATAAAAGTGAATTCACACCTTGCCTTGTCAAAAACCACCTCTCCCACAACCACAAACTCAATGGCCCCTTCCAGTAACAATATGGGTGTCGTCTTTCCAATAGTTGACACATGTGAATTTTAGTTTACACTTCTCCATTTTCTCTTTTGGTACCCTTGACTCTAGAGTCACCTCCCAATCTTGAACATAGTCTCAAACGAAACCTCAAGTTTGCATAGCTTCACTCCTTCGAGAATCCTTATCCTCCAAGGCACTTCATAGAATAAAAGAATGGAGATTTGGTGGATACTCAAGCACATCAACTCAATCACCAATAATGACCACAAAACCATGGCCCGGTTCCACTAGTCAAGAGTGCCTTTAATCCCTGCCTCAACTTGGGTTGAACACACCTCTCCATCATCCTTTTCACCTCTTCCCTACTAACCAATTTGAGACCCCAAGCACAAAACATTGAATCAATATCAATATTTGTCATGTATTTGTACTTCACAAGCATAGATTCATCTCCCAACAATGAGCAGACAAGTAGAAAGGAAAAAATATAAATAATCATAAAAACATTCCTCAACTGGCCCTCTGTAATTTTTCCCCAAAACACCATTTGTTGCTTGGATGCCTTCAAACTGAAGTTGGCTACCATTTCTTCTTGATACTTCTCTTCCCAAAATCTGCCCAATTGAATGCAAACAATCATCATAAAAAATGACCCAAACACCTCATACATACCAATTCATTGGGTTGCATTCTACATTCATTATCATGTCCTCCTTTGTATGCCATCATATCATGCCATCAATACTCAAATAAATTTAGCTTACTCAAGACTTCAAACAAATTGCTACCAAATTTGTCTTCAAAAGACACTACTAACTTCAACAAGGTATCGGCTAAAGAATTTTCCTCCCGAAATATATGCGAGATTTTAAAGTTTTAAAGTTTGTCAACTTTTTATGAATGATGGCAATGATCTTATCAATTTTCCACACATGCACTCATCCATTTGCAATGACATTACTAACAATTTGAGAATCCCCTTCAAGATGAAGTTGTTCCACTTCAATTTACTTTGCCAAATCAACAACAAGCAAGGTTGCTTGCACTTCTGCATCATTATTAGTTTCATCATCTAGTCTCTTCGTTTCAATCACTAGAATATTACCATCACAATCCCTCACAATATACTTCGCTCTAGATGGGCCTTGATTTCTTTCAAACCTCCATCAAAATTGATTTTAACCCATTCTACATCTAGCTTCTCCCATTGCACCTCTAATATGGTGCATGAAATAGGATGAGTCACAGGGTTCCTATGAATGGACAACTTTCAAATTTAGTTATTATTTCAATGTAACCAAGTCGTATCTATAGTACTATGCATTGTCATTTAAAAAATTAGGGTTGACCATTTACCACAAAATTTAAAGTATTAAAGTTTTTAATAAAATGAATGACAAAGTATTTTTGCAACTAAATCAACCAATAAAAAATACACAATAAACTCAAGCTATGACATATACAATAGTGATCGTGTAATTCAAGTCATAAATGGAACTACTTACTGGGTCAAGCTCATTAGCTTAGTCAACTAGCTATACTTTTGAATATATTGTTGGACCTGGAACTACTCATGCTACCACAACTATCTCCTCCCTCCCACCCCTGCTGGCGGTAGAGAAGTTGGTGTTGCTACTAAGTATGGATCTGTATCTGGAACATACAGATCTGTATCTTGAACATTCGGCTCTGGATCTAGAGTCTATATATCTGCTATTGGTGTTGCTACCAGTCCTGCTGCTGGATCTGTTGGTGTTGGATCTAATAAACAATAGTAACTGTAGTATATACCTATAAAAAATAGTAGCCTTAGTATATAATAAGCTTATTAAGTTAGTAAATAATTTCATAAAAATGGTACTATTAGAATTTGAATATAAATAAAATATGCATAAAATTACATTGGTTGAAAGATAAATTTTCTATCATTACTAATAAATGAAATGTCTAATAAGGTCTAGAATATGAGAAAACTCAACAATACTTAGAAACACTAAAAATATAACATAATTAATATAAATATATAATATAATATAAAAATATTTTTAAATATATTTAATAATTTAGATTATGTTAAATTAAAATTTCATATAAAATAATAAATAAAGCTACTTGATTTAAATAATAAATTGTACTTCAAAATTTTGTTCATTTAATATTCTACAAAAGTTTTTAATGGTGATGATAATAGAATACATAACTAGTTATTGTAAGACTAAAAAAATATTTTAAATAATTTAAAGAATAATCATAAAATGTGATCTATATTATAATTTTTAAATGATAAATTGAATGTATTTATCATTAATTTAACATTAATTACATTATCTTTTGAACTAAAAAAAATAACAAATATGTAATATACACTACCTAAATAACATTTGGTCATTTGAACAAAACCCCTATTTTTCAAGAAGTGGATTTGGATGCTGAGAAGGAGAAGAAGAATAAAACCCAGAGTAAAGGGGAGGCCATTTCACTCAAAGAGGAAGATTTTAACAATAAAAAAGTGCCTACTATGGGTGTTCTCAATGTGACTAGGAGCAGAGTGGTCTTGGCCTTTAATTTAGATAAATGGGATTTCCACAAAATTAATGAGCTCAACATCAAGTATAGAGCTTTGGATGTGAAGTATGATGTGTTGGAGAAGACTCTAGATAAGATGAGGAATGACAAAGTCATGGACAACAACAAAGGTAAAAATGTTTTGATTGAAGAGATGGATAATATTAGCATGCATGAAGAGAAAATCTTGAGTATCATTGATGAGAAGCTTTCTCCTATTTACAATAGAATCAAAGATAATGAGAATATGCTTAGGAAGCTTCTTTCCCATAGCAACGAAGGCATAAAAGCGACTATAATTAGTCTTAATGCACTTTACTCTCTGCTGGAGGGAAATCACTTGGAAAAAAATGATATTCTAGTTGACAATGACCTAGTGAAGCTGGAAGGTCCTAACACTAGAACTAGAGAAATCATTAAGAAGAGGATGGTGACTCTGCCAAAGGAGATGGTGAGTCTTAAAGAGTCAATTCAAAAGATTCAAGCTTTCTAGGAGGCTTCCGAGGAGTTCCTAAATATTCTGGACTGACTTTTGTTGATGGTTGCTTTTTGTTTTGTCTGTTGTTGGTTGTGCTGGAAGGTGTCCTCTTTTGTCTGCTAGTGCCTTTTAAATGTAATATATTTATTTAGGTCTTTCTTTGGTTATGCATGTCTTTTGTGGTAGAAGTTGTTTCTATGTGGATACACTATGCTCTTTTCTTTTCCTTGCATGTAAAGGGTTTTGGGTTCCCTTCAAAACCTGTATTTACCTTAATCAAAAACATTTGGTCATTTGAAAACCCCTGACTATAATTTTAGATCATTATTTACATTAAAACATGAAAGTAAAAATTAATTTTAGGTTTAAATGTTTTTATCACAAACTGCCCTAAAATCTCATTAATTTAGCATGTATTGAATTCACAATTAATAAGCTCAAAAAATGGATGGACTTCTCTTCTAATTAGCCCATGGATTTATGGCAGTATCTTATTAGCATGTTGTGTTCACAATTTTTGAATATGTATACACGTAGCAACAATCTAACAAGCACATGTATTGCATCCTTATTGTCCGTCGGTGAATACAATTGACATGATTAGAGAAATTCAATATTTTCATATATATTATGTTTGGAAAAGTGAAAGTTCTAATTTTTATCATTACTGTTTCCAATATTAACAAATAGAAATTTAAATAAATGATATTTTTATAATCATTAAAAATAGAAAATTAAATACAACTATAGCAAGTTTGTTTAAAATTTTTAATTCTATGAAATGATTGGTTGAACTAATTAAAAAGTTGAAGTGAATGAATGCAATAGTAGCCCTACCTTGGAGGGAACTAATAAGGTTGTGTCCTCAATTTTGTTTTCAAGTTTGTACGTTTTGTATAAATTATGGTTGAGGAATTGGCCAAGGGAATCTACTAGCCAATTTTATCCATCTTTTGAGGAAGAGAAACTTCCACCATTTATTTGTTGGTGTTACATACATCCCTCATAGTAAGTCCAAGTATTCTAGATTATAGGAAAATTCATAGATCTTTTTATTAAATAAAAAATGTTGTGATTGAGCCTCTTGGTAAGTGTAAAAATAACTCAAGAGCTAGTCCCCCTTAAGCTTCTAAAAAATATTTTAATTAGGTAATCATCATTTCTCAATGTGCAATATAAAAATATTCCACATGGTCTTGTGGATCTCCCTTCTCCTTACACTTGTCAAACATTGGAATTTCAAATTGTGGAGGGAAGGGGATTTATGTCATGCATTTTTTAAGGGTATAAAGACATAAATTATTAAATATGTACTCTTGGCTTTGTTTTTTATTTTCTACTTGTAGTTCTTTTAACTCATCCTTCATTGCTTGAAAGTATTTCATCAAATCCTATGTACCAAGAAGTTGCATTATGGTGTGATAAAATTGGGCTAATTAACGTGTGAAGGTTTAGATAATAGAGTATCTACATGAAAGGTTTGATTTCCTAGTTCTTTGGTTATTGATTGTAAGTTGAGAAATCAACATTTCATTTCAACTTTGAAGGTCATGGTGTGTTATTTTTCCCTTGTTAACATGAGGAATGTTGGGATTGCCACTTGATTTAGAATATTGTCCAATAGGATTTCTAATGACATTTTCTTTCTTTTAAAGTTCTCGATTTGTGATGTGACTTAATCTCTTAAGGTTGTAGTTTTAGAGAAGCTTAACTTTTGATTCTAGAAGGGTCACAAGAATGCCATCTTGGTGTTGGGACATATAGTGTTTTATTGGAGAAAAACCTTGTTGAGTGTTAGCCAAGTCATTATGCTTATCATTGGACTTTCTTAAGATCACAAGAATCTCATCATCATTATCATTTCTAAGGAGGACACCAACTTGATTATAGGTTTCATCATTATAAAGAAAAGTTGAAAGAAAAAGACCTTCATTAAATTTTAAATCCATTTTTTCTTGATGGCTTTTTATAGGTATGACCCTTATTGACTTTTTCTTTCGATTTAGTTATAAGACTAGCATAAGTTTCACATAGAGGGGAAACTAAGTAGACATAAATTTATTTTGGTTTAGTGGGAGTCTTTGAACACTTGTGAGCCCATATATACACCTTGATTTAGGTGTGGGGAGTAGGGCCCGTATAGAAGCACTAACCACGTTTGATCTTCAATATTTCTCTAAGCCTCTTGGGGAAACTCAAGCACAACGAGAACAAGATGTAGTATTCATGATTGGAACATATTGTCATGACCCCCCTTATTAGATAGAACCTAGTAAATAATGATCATATAAGTATTATAATTATTATACATTATTATATAATGATAATGACAATATATTATATTATAATAATAATATATTAAGTAATAATATCATTGTCACCTCACCGCATATACATCCGCGACATAATGCATTAAGCATCATAATTTCAAGCATCTTAGTTACATAAGAAAGCTGATGAATATATGCATCACCAGTATTGATATTTATGCATCAACAATACATGATTGGGCATCACTTCTGATTCGTGTATTGATAATACATTTTTACTATGTTGTATAGTAGCCGACGACATTACCGGGCCAACAGAATTAGATTAATTATGTAATCAAATGCACTTAAGAATTCATAATTAGTTATGCTCAGGATAATCATCTATGATTAATTCACAACAATCATAAATGATTATTGGGAATAATGAATTACATACTTATGATGGGTGACGTCTTTCCACCCACACCCTTTCGTGCCTCAAAACATCAATATATATACTAGTCGATCGACTCTCCAAGAAGCGGAGAAGAATTGATATTTTATAAACTTATATTTCCCTTGTGGAAGTGCTCGGTTATAAAGCATAGAAGGTTGCGATAGCAACTGCTGGTGTAGGTATTTCAATTGTTTATTAGAGACGACATCTTATTGGAGGAGCATACATCATCATCATCATCATATATATATATCAGAGACAATTGCATATACAAATTCCAGAATATCAGAGATGATACATCTCTGCTTGAGAACATTATAGCATCCTGTAACTTGTAGCATACATCACCATCGAAGATCATATACAGCCATACAGTATATTCAGTTGTAGCGTTAGCATTTGGAATTATATAACCACTGAATATCCCTTTGGAAAGTGGAAAATATAATAGACTCTGCAGTCAAAGCAGAAGGAAAGGGCGATGGAGGCGTCTTCCCACGGCAGAGAAGAACATGCACAGAGGGAAATCACAAGGTAAGATATAATAAACAAAGAATAAGGAAAGAGTAAGTCCACGTGGAAAGTAAGGCATTCAGGTATGTAATTTTATCAATTCTATATTTTGAAATATAATAATATTATTATGAAATTAATTCATAATAGATAGTTAAATAAATATATTAGTAAATAAGTAATTCTATATATGTATATAATTGGTTATAAAATAAATATATATATGAGAATTATATTAATGATAATAATGAAAATTATATCAAATTAATATGTATTCTCACTGGTTAAGACAAGAATATATGGCTCAACTTTGTCATAATTAATTATGTACTAATATCATTATGGAATATAAATATTTATTTTTATCATAGAATAATATGAACTATCTATGTAAGATATCTATTTGGAATATAAATATAATATACGTCTAAATCTAATCTAATCTTTCTATATATATATATATATATATATATATATATATATATATATATATATATATATATATATATATATATATATATATATATATATATATATATATATATATATATATATATATATATATATATATATATTAGTAACAATAAAATAAGAATTATATATATGAGATTATTCTTAATATAATTGGATTTAAATGCAAAGTGTCGTATACTAATCATTGGGAACTGACATTTTCGATTGCAGTCTTAATTGTGAATTCTAGGGTGAATCTAGTAATTGAGAACATTACAAGGGATATATAGATAGATATATGAATCTTAAATGATATATACCGATATATGAATCTTATATATATATGGAAATAATAATGATTTAGGAATATGATCTAGATTACTCTAATTATAGTACATAGGATCTATTTCTCATCCACATTATGATATCTTAAGGTAGGGAGTTTGTGGAGGGAGAGGTGGAGTAATTTCGGGCACATGACGGATATCCTCCAGGGAACTTCTTGTAGTCTGTTTCAAGCGCCCTTTGGCACTGTCAGTCTTCCATCTTATGATGATCATAGTAAGGGAAGGAGAAGGACTCCTGTGCCCTATATGAAGAGATCTTCTATATGACTACGTTCATTAGCTTATCACTCAATAGTTTCCTCTAAAGCTTTAATAATAGTGATGGATATATGTTGCTAGTTATTAAATGATTCCCTAATTTATGCCTAACTGATGGAATTTCAGTCTAGGGGTAAAAAGGGGTCATTACACATATCAGAAGTAGTCAGGTTATCCAGACCTACATGAGTAGGAACAAATAACTATGCGGAATTTATAGATTTAGTTGAAGCATTGTTATTGTGTAAAGATTTGTAAATAAAAGAATTAGACATTAAAGGCACTCAAAAATAGTGATAAATGCGATTAAAAAAGGCCCCACACTTAATTGGAAATTGAATACTCTAGTAGAGAGAGCCTCGGAGCTAAGTATCTCAAAAAGTTTGTCATCAATCATATATATAGAGAAGGAAATATTTTAGAGAAGATAGATTGGCAAATAAGGGAACTAATGGAGAGTTCATTGAAAGCATTAGATAAATAAAAATAAGGTAAGAGAAGGAAAAGATTAATAATTATTATTGATTTCAAAGTTTATAATACAAAAAATTAGCTTTGACTCCTAAGAAAACATTTCGGATTGAAAAAATGGAGACTTGAGACAGATTAGACCACATTACTAGCTTGGAGGTAAAATATTTGTCAATTGATGGGAGTATATTTCACTATGAGAAGTGAATAAATCATACACTTATATATGACTTTAAAAATCAAACATCATTAAAGCCTAATGATTTCAATAACATGAAAGTGAAAATTTAGGCATAAGGGCCAAAATCAATCCTAGTTATTCTGCTGCATCTTCAACATATCATATCGAGGGGATATATCTATTGAGCCAATGAGTATTTATTTCACAACAAATAGTTCAAATGTCAAAAGGACATTTAACTTATCCCTAACAATTAATATATTGGTAGGGTTAAGAAGCCTCTAGATGATGCTTCGACAAAGTATAAAATACCAAAAAGCATTGTCATTTAGCAATATATATCAAAGGTTTATCAAACAAACTAAGGCTAAAAATAAATACACTCATTCATCTAAAAGATGGGAGCAGGCAAGTGGCTATTCATGGGGAGGTAAAAGTAAAAAGATTAAGATTAATCCTGAACTATACCCATAGTTGGTCATATACAAGGTAAACATGAATATCCTTGCTATGTTCATTACATCTACATTACAAGTATAAAAAGACAAAGATGTCATCAAGGCTCTTTGTAGGGAAATTTTTATAGCTGAAATTATGGGAGGACTCAACACGATTTTAGTTAACATCACTAGAGATCTTACCATTTTAAAAGATAGACACAACAACATGTTTATTATTAGAGGCAAGCTAGTTCCTAGATAATCAATTTTGGAAATCGAGGGCGGAGTGAAAGTAGGTGATCTACAAAAATATAGATTTCTTGTTAAAACTAATGAGGAAAAGGTGGAATGAAGGAGGCAATTGGTTGCAAAATTATTTGAGAAATGGTAGGATGTATTTGGATAAAGAAGATGAATTGACAGAATTCCTTTTGGATACCTTGGAAAGGAAAAGGAAGGAAGGTTCCAACTCTAGCAAGGTGGCTTCCAATTCCAACAAGGAAAGACAAAACAAGAAGGGGAAGAAAGTTCTTCAGTAGGGAACAAATAGCTAGTCTAGGTAAGGATTTTGTGTATAGCTGGTAGGTTGATAGTATATAAATATAGATTAGGGATTATAGTCACATTTTGTTTTTTTAGATGGATTATTATGGATTAAAGCCTTATTTTATCTTTTAGGGTTTTTGTAATTACTCGTATGATTAGGGATTAAGGCTCTTTTTTTTATAGTATAAGGCTCCCAATTATAGACTTCTAGGGTATGTCAAAGGTTCTGCAAAAACTTTTCAGTTGTGAAAAAATCAAGGACATGCTATCATTATTTAGATATTCAAATGTATTAGAAATATTGAGAAATGAGAAATAGTAAATGAACAGTCTCACAATAGGTAATAGTAATCATGCCATTGTCTCTCTTAGGAATAATACATCTATGCTAAGGATTACTTTTCCCATCATGAAATGCATTTATATTGTCAACCCAGGGACGTAGACTTGAAATGGGACAGCACAGTTTGTGCACTAAGTTCCTCTAAGAGTCATAACACCTATGCTGCAGGAAGATAAAATGCATGAAAGGAATCTATGTTATTGCTATAGGAAAGTAAACACACTTGACTACTTAATGGAATTATGATAGAAATCTTTTGAAATGAATCTAAGCCTGTCTAACAACCCAAAACATTCACTATGTTTATCTCTGCAAGTGCTGCAGGAACATTCACAGTAGTAATGTTGCAGGAGTAAAACAGTAACTCTACTTGAAAGCAGGGAAAATGCAAAAATCAAATCTACTCTAACTTAATCTAATCCACCTCCCAAGTGGGCCCCCTTGGTTGGCTTCTGCTAACTACTAACACAAAAAATAATCCAAAATCACTCTTCCATTAAATTCTTCTTAACTAGTTACATAACAATTGAACAACTCCTGAAGAACAGAAAAGAGCAACTTCTGCTATACTGAATACATCATTCTATATTTTCTCATTACCTAACTAAGTTGATCAAATCCCTTTATAAAGAGGGTTGACGCTTATTGAAAACATAACAAAAAAGTATGATTAAACCTCACCAAATAAGAAGGCATTAAAATAACCACGACATATTACAATTACTGTAGATAATAGAATAACAACTCTAAGGAAATATAGAAAGATTTATTTCCTATATTCTCTGGAACAGAAGATCCTTCTTAGTAGCGGCATATCCTTCGGAACCATGCTGGATTCTTCTGCCATGGCTAGTCTTCTAATGCTCCTTTAATGCAGTTGCACCACTCTTTGTGCTACTCCTTGTTTACCTGAAAGGTTAGTAGCATTTGGTGTACATATATATATACTCAAGTCAACATTTCAACTCCTACTCAAACATTAAAACATAGCTTAAAATAACTAAATGAAGTACTACATTATATTTATAATAGTTAGCAAAACATGTCATTCTAGCTACCCATAGACTTTGTGGCTTTAGTTGTACTTAGCATAAGTTCACATAGGTATAAGTCATAAATGTTTTGGAAATGTCTATCAGAGCAATAAGAGTCAACAATCTTGGGCTGACTTGAACTCACAATCAATACTCTTCATGGCCATCATAAGTTGAAACAAAAGAAATTGTTCTTTTAAACAAATAGCATATACCCTGGGTGGTGGTCTACAAGCTATGACCTGATCGGCTAGTTTTAGGGCTTTGTCCATTTGTTGTTTTTGTTTCTTTAGCTGCTCCTTAAGGGCTTCAATTTCCTCATCCTTATCAAATATTTCTTTATGGATTTGATCTATTTCCTATCTCCACCAGGTTTTCTGAAAAACAAAATGATTGTATAGATTAAAGAGTACAGACTGAATTATTGGTGAGGGAAATTCTTGCACCGGAGCTTCCTTTTTCTTTTCTTTGGAAACTTGTTGAAAATACTTAGTGAACCATGTGGATTTTTAGGGTATAATGGAGACATTGGAATATACAGGGCTCTGCAAAGGAGTAAGTTGAACATTCACAGGAATACTGTCTTGTACTACATCAAGGCTTGGCTCAGGCATTCCCTAATCATCATGTGGCATGCTATTATTAGGTTCTTGCACATTTTGAGATTCCTCCATATTTTGGGGTTCTGCATGCTTGGGGGAGTCATTTGTAATGTACTCAACAGAGGGTTCTGGAGCAGGTTTTAGTGCTGGAACATTTGGACTTCCAAGGGAAGGCAGAGACACTTATCCTCGCATGTGAGGGCTTCTACGCACAGTTGCCTCTTTAACCACTACAGTTTTAGTTTGGTGGGATCTTTTTGGCTTTTGTGCTGCAGGAGTAGACGCTGCAAGAAAAGACGCTGCAAGACTCGACCTTTTTCTCTTATTTATTTAAACTGCAGGGTTTTGAATTTCACCTTCTAGGTTAGTGATTTCTTTTTCCACTTTCTATTTGCCTTTCTTTGTGGAAGAAGTGGGTATATTACTCTCTGGAGTGGGCTTAGAAGACTTGTTTCCTGGGGACAAATCTAGTTCTTTTCCTTTTTTAGTTGTTTCTTCGCTAGGCCCAGAAGACTCTACTTCATTCCCTAGAGGTTGAGCAACAGGGTTAACTTGGGGTTGCAAAGTTTTAAACTGAACAAATTCTACCCAGGACATGAGAGAGACATCCCTAAGGGATTTTTTAACCAAAATCTTTATTAGGGCATGGTGGCTTATGGAATTTGCATTACCCTTTTTTGTTTCCTCAGCACTAATGCTTAACATATTATAGAGAAAATTAGTAACATTGACATGAAGATTATGCCTTATACAGCTAAGCAATTTAAAATGGTGGGCATGCAGGTTTGAGAATCTTCCTTCACAAGTTAAATACCTGATAATGTAGGTAGCCAATTCTGGAAATGGTGGTGGAAGAGACAATCTCTTGCATCCTTGCTTAGTGATTTCAAGTAGAGGATCACTCGGTCAGGAGAATTGAGCTCGAGATGACCTGGCGTCATACTCATTAGGATAGTGCTCTCCAATGACTAGTAATCCAGTGACCTCTACAATTCTTTCCTTAGTAGAAACAACAGTTAAACCCCACACAGTTGCTTATCCTTCTTCAAAAGTGCCCATGAATTCTGTTGCAACCTCCTCATTAAATTTTGTCAACTGAAGGAAATACCCCAGCCAGCTACATGCATTAAATATGTGAACTACTTCAACATTCGCCAGTAAAATACCATGGTGAACTGGTTCATGCCTCTGTATTTGTCCACCCATCTTAGTAATGCCCAATCTTCAATTTGATGCTCTCTAATTTATTGCTAATCTTTGGTCTCCGTACGCTCTACAAATACCTTCTTGAAATGCATTTGCAATTCTTGAAAATACCAATATTTTCTCTTACATTACCTTTGTTATGCTTGACATGAACAATAATAATAACATTGATTACAGAGGACATCACAACTTTAAGTGTGAGTTATCTCAAAATTTAATTATGATCCTTTCAAGTCATATGAAGCTCAAAAAATTGAAATTTTGAAAGTACAACAAATGTGTAGGATTAAAAGAATTAATAGAACATAGCCTAAGTACAACAATATTGATGTGACAAGGATGTGACTAGGGTGGCTTAGGAATAACACTTGTAATTTATTACACTTCCCCTACCCCCTACGAAATATTAACAAGTGTCCTCACTTGATAAATTTAGCACGAGAATGGGAAACTAGCGTAACACGTATATTATACATGTAATGCAGTACTAGATATAATTATTCAAACATGTGTGCTAAAAGTGAGTAAGGAGTTAAAAAGTTGTACCTAGCGATTAGTTACTGTATACACGAATGCAAGCTGATGAGAGTGTCAATTCTGACGGCCACATAAGAGTGTTGACATGGTATTTATTGAAAGCATTGAAATAGAAATTATGGGTGACGTGGTGTTTGAGTGGGTGGTAGAAAGAGAAATGAGATGAGTTGGTGAGAAGAAGAGAGAAAAGTGAATGAAGAAGTATACCTCATATTAAATGAAGTTTTATTATGGGTGTTTTCGAAGGCATGTTATGGTGAGCCTGCAGGAGGAAGGCTTTCACCTTCTGCTGCAAGAATTCTTCCTTGGTTTGAGACTTGTGATACAGGCGCAAGTGGTGTCTGTTGACAAGTAGTTTAAATTGGACTGGATCAAGTGTGGTCATTTGGAATGCTCCATTATCAAATATATATTGAATTTCATATGGTCTTAGCCATCTGGGCTACAACTTTCCTAGAATTTCCTTGAATTGAGAATCATACAATAGAGCCCAATCACCTACTTGAAAGTGCTTATTCTTGATATGTGAATCATGCCAACTCTTTATTTGGTTCTGGATTATCTCTATTCTCTCCAATGCCAATTTTTGCATTTCATCTAAGGAGTTGAGGTGGAGTAGGTGCTCTGTTTGTGCTGCAGGAAGATTGATGTTCAACTCCAGAGCTGTGCGCAATGTTTTGTGTTCAAAGTCTATAGGAAACATTACTACCTTTCCATACACGTACTAATTCAAATGGCGTGAACCATGTTGTAGTGTAATTCCATGTTGTACGATAAGCCCAGACTGCTTTAGTTAACCGGCTGCTCCAATCCCTACGATGCAATTGCACTGTCTTTGTTAATATGGCCTCTATTTCTCTATTTGCCACCTTTGCCTGTCCATTTGCCTACGGATGGTAAGGGATAGACTTTCGATGCCTTATGCTATACTCCTTCATTAGCTCACTGATCAAATTTGAAAAGAACTGTGCTCCTTGGTCTATTACTAATTCTCTTGGGACTTCATAGCGGGTAAAAATGTCCTCATACAAGAATTTGGCTACTTTTTGATCTCTGGCATTCTGCATTGCTTTCACTTTCACCCACTTTGTCAAATAATATGTGCATACCAGGATGTAAGATTTTCCATTTGATGGAGGATCAATTCTTCCTATAAAGTCCATACCCCATTTATCAAAGGGTGTCATCACCACTTGTGGATTAAGTGGCATCTCATCTAATTTTGTTGGACAACCCATCCTTTGGCATTTGTCACATTTTTTTGTATAACTGGTTGCTTATTTGTGTAATGTTGGCCAACAATATCATGTTTTTAAGATTTTCAAGGTTCTTCTCTTTGCTACAAAGTGACCTCCACATGGCTCATCATGACAAGCATGGAGTATATCATATATTTCATCTTCTCTTACACACCTCCTCATGATCTGATCTGGACCAGTGTAAAATATATTATTATCTATCCATGAAAATTGAAAGCTTTTCTCTACAAGCTTTTTCCTGTCCTTCTGAGAAAAATGTGGGGGCATCTTATTTGCTGCAAAATAATTGGCTATGTCAGCATACCATGGGTATTTGATTTCTATGTGGAACAAGTGTTCATCAGGAAATGTATCTTCAACTTGAGTGGTGTCTTCATCAACATTTTGTAGTCTAGACAAGTAGTCAGCAACTACATTTGCCTTCCCTAGCTTATCAACAATTGTTATATCAAATTCCTGCAATAGTAAGAGCCATCTTGCCAATCTTCCTGTTATAGCAAGTTTTTTCATCAGATATTTTATTGTTGAGTGATCAGTGTGAACAAAAATGGGATAGCATGTGACATAGTGTCAGAATTTGTTCAATGCATAAACTATAGCTAGGAGTTCCTTTTTCAGTAACTGTGTAGTTTAATTCAGGGCCATGGAGGCTTTTACTAATATAGTAAATTGCATTCTCAAGGTTAGTAGGCTTTTGTCCTAGCACAACACCTATGGCATAATCTAATGCATTCTATATGGATGTGGAATGGAATAGACCAATCCGGTCCTTTGAGGACTAGTGTAGTTGTTAGAAGTTTCTTTAGCTACAGGAAGGACTCATCACATGCTTGTGTCCATATAAATTTAGCTTCTTTTGTAAGCAATGTGTACAGAGGACTAGCAATTTGACTAAAATTTTGAATAAAGCGTCTATAGTATCTAACATGTCCTAAGAAAGATCTTACATCTTTTTTCTTAGTAGGGATAGGTAATGTGAGTATTACCTCAACTTTAGCTGGGTCCACTTGAATTCCTGCTGCTAAAATAAAATGCCCAAGTACCACTCCTTCCTGCATCATCATAAAGAATTTCTCACTATTAAGGGATAGATTATGTTCCTTACATAGGATTAGCACCTTTTCAAATGTCACTCCAAATGTTGTAAAGTCATCCATATATATCTCCATATAATCGTGTGAAATGTCTGCAAAAATACTAATTATAGCCCTTTGGAATGTTGCTGGAGCATTGCACAACCCAAAAGGTAGGATTGAATATGCATATGTCCCCCATGGACATGTGAATGTATTCTTCTGCTGGCCTTCTAGAGTAATAGTTATCTAATTTTATCCACTATATCCATCAAGAAAGAAAAAATACTTCTTACCGGCTAAAGTATCAAGTACTTGGTCAATGAATGGTAATAGAAAGTGATCTTTCTTGGTAGCTTTGTTTAACTCCCTATAATCCACACAGATTCTCCATTTACCCCCCTTTTTGGGTACTATAACCAAAGGTGATACCCATTTACTATTAGATATAGGATATATAAAGCCAACATCTAATAACTTTTGTAATTCAGTTTTGACTATCTCCCTTAATGTTGGGTTAATCCTCCTTTGAGGTTGATGGAGTGGTAGGCTTCCTTCATTGATATAAATCCTATGAGTACATATTGTATGGCTTAATCCCTTCATGTCCCCATAGTCCCATGCAAAGGCTTTGTCATGTGTTTGCAATAGTTAGATTAGTTGCTTCATCTATTGTGAAGGCAGCTTATTATTCACATGGAGAGTATGACCCTTAGAAAGCTCAATAGTAGTTGTAAGGTCAAGCATGGACACTTCAAGGATATGACTTGTGTTTACTTCACTAGGTAGAAACTAATGGATAATATTGGGTTCTGAAGGTAATACACAGTTCTCAAAATTGTCTTCATGTGTAGTTAACTCTAACACAGAACTCTCAGATATATCTTTGATTACAACACAGTCATTATTAAGAATGCTCTGAATGACTTCATCTTCTTCTTTCAGCTTCAAAAAAGATTACCTATGTAACATCATGAGCTAAACCACATAATTTAGTTCTTCTTTCCCATCTCCTAAATATGGCCATATAGGTGTACTTAAATCTGGATGCGGTTGAGCTAGAGGATACAATACTAGTTTCTTAGTGGCTTGCCCATCTGAAATTGTCATGTTCCCTGATCTACAACTAATGTTTGCATTAGTTGTTGCCAACCATGGACATCCTAGGATAACAGGGTAACCAACAAGATTGACCTTTGGTGATAGAATCATGAAATCAGCAAGGTACTCCCAAGAATCTAAGGCAACTATTATGTCTTCCATCATTCCATTAGGGGTGACAATAGAGCTGTCTGCTAATTGCAATATTTTTGTAGTTCTCAACCCTTCAATGCTCAGTTTATTCATAGTATCCTTAGTCATCACATTAATGGCAGCACCTAAGTCTATTAATGCATTTTTGACAAACTGACCATTAATGATGATGTTCACAACTGGACTCCCTGGATCTGAATATTTTGGAATTACCAATTTTTCTAGCATGATATCAGCCAATAGTCCTATAACATGAACTATTGTAGGATCCTTTTTCTTTCTTCCAGGCTTCTTAAGACAAGCTTCTTTTATTGCTTTTCCATAAATTGGGACATCCTTTATTGCTTGAAACAAGGGAATCTGGACATGCATGTTCTTTAACTGGTCAAGGATATCAAATGGTTGGTCTTCTTTTTGTATGGGCTTGTCCATGCTGAGCCTCTACAAAAAAGGAGGTTTAACTGATGTATGAACATTGGCTGAGTTGGAAACATTCTCTGGTGCAACAGTATTTGGCAAAGCATTCTTTAGAATCAGTACTGATGCTACAAGAAGGTATGGCACTTCAGTGATAAGAGGTGGTTCAGGTGCAGGCAAAGTAGTACCTAATCTTAAATGTATATCAACTATGTTAAGTGCATAGGCAAGGTACTGCTGAGCATCAGTAGCATACATTTGTTGCTGTGGTTGTTGACTGTTGGGATTTGGTTGTGGTTAAGTAGGTAACTGTGTTTTCTTTTGAGGACCTGTATTTACAGGTGGTGGCATTATTGCAAGTATATTTGTTGGAGGTGGTAAAGGTGGATATCCAAGATTTAGATTAGGCCATTATTGAGGTCCTCTCCACTGGTTAGTGGGCTGCGAATTCCCTTGTGGTTGTTGCCATTGGTTTGGAAATTGTGGCCATTGGGATTGTTGTGGAGGATACCATTGATTCTGTTGATTATTTGGCCAAGCATTATTCCAAGTGGGTTGATTATACTGTGGAGGACTTTGGATATTTTAGTTTTACCACTAACTATTATAAGGATTTGAAATTTTTAATGGGTCTTGAGGCATACCTTGTCTTGTGGCCCATGGCTGACGTTGAGCAACAAAGAATACTTTCTCATCCTCTCCTTCCATCTATAAGTATTCAGCTGGAAGATGCTAATTCTCTAGGTTTGCAACCAATTTGCACTAACAATCCTTCTTTTGCTTGTGGCAGTGGGGAAAATATTCAGCTAGCTACACCTCTACATCTGCATGTCTCTTCTTGGCAGTCATCATGTCTAGGTGTGTAGCGACATCATTTATGATGTCTTGCTTGAAGTCTAACAACAGGTTTGAAATCTCCATCTTTGAAATACCAGAGCCACTTCCTTTAGCCAGTGTTGAGTGAAATCCCCTTCCTTTCTTCACTGTTGCTCTAGAATAGTTCAGAAAAATCTTCTGAAGGTCATAACAGGAAGATTGAGATATATCTCCTCTAGCCATGAGGTCCAATGCTTCGAGGTAGTTATCATTCACTCCTCTTAGAAAAATCAGCTTTTGTGAATCCTCCTACAATGCATGTTGAGGGTTCTTTTGCAAGTTATATAGGAAGCATGATATATAGTCCTCCAATGTCTCATCTTCTTTCTGTGACATACGAAAGATGTCATCTCCTTTTGAATCACCTCCCTTGTAGTATTTCTTATACTTCCTTAGAAACAAATCTCTCATTCCATCCCAATTAGCTACTGCATTTGCCCCTAAGTCCATGAACCATCTGAGAGTTGACTCCTTTAGTGTCGCTGGAAATAGCTTAAGCTTATGACTCTCAGTATTATAGTCAAAACTTCGACACCGTATGTCAAACTTGAACAAAAAGGTGTCAGGATCCTTTATAATAAGGCCATAGAACTCTAGTAGTGCTGAAGCGGGTATGTTCTTGAGGTTAGGATTGTTGATAAGACTTGGAATAGGAAATGGAAATGTAGGAGCTACCATTACTAGAGGTGTTGGATATTGAAACTGTGGTTGGAAAGTATTTTTTACTGGAAGGTTCTGGACAACAAGTGGTCCTGAATTAGGATTATTATGGAAATTGGCTAATATTTCTACAAAAGAATGGAGGTCAAATGTTTCATGAGTGTCTTCTTCTATTGTAGATGATGCAAAAAACTCAGGACTTGTGTCGAGAAATGGTAACTCAAGTTCTTCAAATTCTTCTTTTAGTTTAACAGGTTCTTTTAGAAGAAATCTGCCATGGACATCTCACCTTCTTCGATGCATGAAAGGAAGTTGATGACTTGTGAATTAAGCTCACAACTACTCTATATTGACCAAAAAAATAGGAAACTAATATTAAAAATAAATGACTCATTAAGGTTCCTGGTTAGACATCATCCCTGGCAGCAGTGCCAAAAATGAATAGTCTCACAATAGGTAATAATAATCATGCCATTGTCTCTCGTAGGAATAATACTTCTATGCTAAGGATTACTTTTCCCATCATAAAATGCATTTAGATTGTCAACCCAGGGATGTAGACTTAAAATGGGATAGCACAGTTTGTGCACTAAGTTCCTCTAAGAGTCATAACACCTATGCTGCAGGAAGATAAAATGCATGAAAGGAATCTATGCTATTGCTGCAGGAAAGTAAACACACTCGACTACTTAATAGAATTATGAAAGAAAGCTTGTGAAATTAATCTAAGCCTGTCTAACAACCCAAAATATTCACTATGTCTATCTCTGAAAGTGTTGCAAGAACATTCACAGTAGTAATGTTGGAGGAGTAAAACAATAACTCTACTTGAAAGCAGGGAAAATGCAGAAATCAGATCTACTCTAACTTAATCTAATCCACCTCCCAAGTGGGCCCCCTTGGTTGGCTTCTGCTAACTACTAACACAAAAAATAATCCAAAATCACTCTTCCATTAAATTCTTCTTAACTGGTTACATAACAATTGAACAACACCTAAAGAACAAAAAAGAGAAACTTCTGCTCTATTGAATACATCATTCTATATTTTCTCATTACCTAACTAAGTTTATCAAATCCCTTTATAAAGAGGATTGATGCTTATTGAAAACATAACAGAAAAGTCTGATTAAACCTCGCCAAATAAGGAGGCGGTAAAACAACCATGACATATTACAATTACTGTAGATAATAGAATAACAACTCTGAGGAAATATAGCAGGACTTATTTCCTATATTCTCTGGAACAACAACTCCTTCTTAGTAGCGGCATATCCTTTGGAACCGTGTTGGATTCTTCCACCATGGTTGGTCTTTTAACGCTCCTTCTTTAATGCGATTGCACCACCCTTTGTACTGCTCCTTGTTTACCTGAAAGGTTAGTAGCATTTGGTGTACATATATATATACTCAAGTCAACATTTCAACTCCTACTCAAATATTAAAACACAGCTTAAAATAACTATATGAAGTATTGCATTATATTTATAATAGTCAGCAAAACATGTCATTCTAGCTACCCATAGACTTTATGGCTTTAATTGTACTTAGAATAAGTTCACATAGGTATAAGTCATAAATGTTTTGGAAATGTCTATCAGAGCATAATGAGTGTCAACAAAGTATGAAGATTATAACTAAATTGAGACAATAATTTGTCTCATCAGTAAAGATAATATTATACTAATGGTTTGATTTATGTCATGACATGGCTATAATTTATTTATGGTTTCTCAAAGTAATCTAGTCGTTCAGTATAAAGAACCTTTCTAAGAAATTATTAACTGAAATAGTATTAATGATTTAGGAATTAACAAAATCAAAATAGGAGATTTGCAAAATCCTTGTAATCACATACATTCCACCTTAAATGAATAAGATATAAACTCATTCCCACCATAACAGTAGAATCCTTAGTCCAGTCATGGCTAAGGTGATATTTCAAATTTAGTATACATCGGCTAGTAAAGTCGAGGCGGATGCTGTCTCTATTAGTATTTCGATAAGTCAAGTCACATAAGTAGCAAAAAAATGTTACACCATGGATCTTAACAGAAGGATCTTGACAATACAATAAATAATGATTTATTGAACTTTAGAAAGGATGGAAAGGTTATGATTCCCTTAAGTGTGTCATATTACACATGTCACCTTTCACATGCTAAAGTATGGGAATGTGTCTTTTCATGATTAATTCAGCTTAAAATATTCCCTAAAAAGATTTATCAGCCTCCTCAACCAAAGACATGTAAGATAGTTGGAAGTTACACATGTTCTAAGTTGAATAGGTTTTAGCTAGGTTAGAAACCATGGAATCCAAATTGCAACTGAAATTTGCAGATGATTATAGATTGATGGCATTCTATAGAGATATTAAGCATGAGAGATGGAGGACGATACTTGACGATCTAGATGATTTATTTATTAGGGTTGTGAGGGAGATTTTGGAGGAAGCTTATGTCAATTATGAACATGAATACCATGTCAAATGTGACATTCCTGCAACCTTTTTATCCATTGAGTTGGTAGTAGGGATCCCAAAAGCCAAAGCCCAACAACTATGTAGAAGGATCTTCAAGAAAGAACTTTTGGGGAACTTAACGATGACCATCTACAATGTGGATGCAAATTTTATGATACCCTACTCAAAAGACTATCAAGATCTGGTAGGGCCAAGGGAGGAGATCAATGGTAGGGAGAGTGTGGCTAAATTTCCTATTCTAATAATCAAGGACGCCAAGGATTTAGAAGGATACAAGTCACACATTGTCAGGAATACCAAGTTTATAGAGAAATGGATGCACTTAAAAGAAGCCTCAAGCAATGAATGCTGGGTGAAATACCTTGTTGAGGAATACTTTGAAGCTCCTATGACAAACTTTGATCTAGAGGTGGGAAAGATAGAAGCCCTCCCTCCAATAATAACTAGTGAAGTAAGAACTAGAGGAAAACTAAGAAGGGCTACTAAAGAGCCATACCCTAATGCGACATAACACGCGGAAGTGCAAACTAGTCCAATGGTGAAAATGGAGGAGGTAGGGTCATCTTCTCCAACTTGTGTGAGTCCCTCTCAGTATAAGGTATATGACTACATGGATCGAAGTCTTCTGGATTAATGTGATAAATATCCTTAAGACTATATCAATTATAACTATTTAGGTCTCAGTAGTATCCATTGTAGTTGTTATCATAGTTACATATTTTATATCTCTTGACAAAGAAAGTCAATTATAGGATAATAGTATATGGTCATGTGGATGGAAGGGAGATGATGCCCATTTTGTAATATCAAAAATTATATATCTTAGTAATAATTACCAGGTAGATCTATTGGAGTTGATGAGAAAAATAAACCCACAGCTCCCAAGAATCACCTGCATGCAAACACTTGTCATAGAAAGAGAGAAGAAAACAACTATGGAGGCCAAACTTTAATGATCCATGAAAGACGATACATTCTGATATGTAAAGAAAAATTACAATACAATGTAATGAATATGTTGTTACAAGAGAGATCAATCCTTATACAAGGAGATCAAAACCCTATAGGAGAAAAAAAGGTTGCATGATAATAATTAATAAAATAAATAATTATTATATGCCTAAAGTTTAGCTTAAGTAAAGAAAGAGATAATAAGTGACTTAATAATTAAATCAATATGATTTAATTAATAAGAAAAACAACTTATTACTCAAACACCCCCCCTTAAGATAAACTTAGGGAGTAGCTAAAAACCTAGAAACAACTACTGAAAGAAAATGGGTCTCAACAACAAAGGCCTGATCAAGTAACCAAGTACAAAAGAGAGTATCTATAAAGCAGAGAAATAGAGAAAACCACAAGGGAAAAAATATACTCCAAAAAGAGACAAAGACTAGTGAAGAACTGAAGAAGCCTCCAAAACTAGAGAATGTTCTAGAAAATAGGAACAAAGAATGAACATGCAAAACACCACTAAATCAAGAATAAACTTAGGGAGTAGCTAAAAACCTAGAAACAACTACTGAAAGAAAATGAGTCTCAACAACAAAGGCCTAATCAAGTAACCAAGTACAAAAGAGAGTATCTATAAAGCGGAGAAATAGAGAAAACCACAAAGGAAAAAATATACTCCAAAAAGAGACGAAGATTAGTGAAGGACTAAAGAAGCCTCCAAAACTAGAGAATGTTCTAGAAAATAGGAACAAAGAATAAACATGCAAAACACCACTAAATCAAGAATAAACTTAGGGAGTAGCTAAAAACCTAGAAACAACTATTGAAAGCAAATGGGTCCCAACAACAAAGGCCTGATCAAGTACCCATGTACAAAAGAGAGTATCTATAAAGCGGAGAAATAGAGAAAACCACATGGAAAAAATATACTCCAAAAATAGATGAAGACTAGTGAAGGACTGAAGAAGCCTCCAAAACTAGAGAATGTTCCAGAAAATAGGAACAAAGAATGAACATGCAGAACACCACTAAAGCAAGAAGTTGCAAACTCTGTCAAAAAGTAACTGTTGATCTGAAGAACCTCCACTGAAATAGAACATGACCAGGTAGAGAAGATTGTAATATGCATGAGTGCCCTCAAATGGCATTACTTGAATCTGGAGGCAAACAAAGGCAAACAACTGAACTCAAAGATACAGATGACATAAAACACCAAATCTTGAAGACATGATCAATCAAAGATGGAAGGTTGCCTCCAAAAATAGGAATCAAAGAGTGTCCATATGGTAAATGATCCATCTCACTAAAATGCATAAGTACCCAACCACAACATCCACCTAGTACATAGGAACAAATACTAAATACATAGCTCACTCCATCAAACCAAGGAAACATAAGAACCAACAGTAGAAACTCCCCAATAATGCGAAAAAGGGAGAGATGAAAGGTACACTGAAAAGGATGGCCAACAAGAATTTCATGATGAAGAACCAGGAATATTGAAGGTGCAAAGAAAGTAAAAACACATATAATGGCTAGTATCATTGACACACATAATGAGGCTAATGTCGTGGAAGGAACACTCACTTGAAAAAGGTAGATGAAAAATAATGAAAACATCAAAGTCCCCCATGGAACTTTATAATGGAGTGAGAGTACAAAAAGAACAAAGATGTGCAAGATCCCAAGCATGCAATAGGGTGGCACTTTATCTTAGTGTGTTTGCAAAAAAGAAATGCTTACAAAAGATGTCTGCAAAGCTCAAAGAAGATAGAGTGTTGTAGAAACATGAATAACATACAAAGATGAGTCATACCATACAAGGAAAAATATCCTAGGACCTCCAAATCTGGATAGAGATCGGAAAGAGCTTTTCGATGATATCCCATTTGCTTGATTTTGACACCGTATATGAAAGTTATGGGCAAAGAGCCACATGCTTCTCTTTATAAAAAAAGAATCAATGTGATTGACGAGTTGATGGCCGTCAAATTTGTTTCAACTTGATGATGTTTCCTGCAGCATACCATTTGAAAAGGTATACAAAAAACTTTTTAAAGGTTTTATAAAAGACTTTTGGATAAAACTTATAAAAAGTTTTATAAAAAAAAATTATGCAGCTTTTAAAAAAAACTTTATTAAAAAAACTCCTTTTTTTTCTATTGTTTTGCCTCGAAAATCATGTTCATACTTGTACAGCACAAAGGACAAATTTTTGCCCCAGAAGTCAATTTTGGCCAAATTTGACAAATTTTATATGAAAATAGAGATTTTTGGGAACTCTAAGCACAACCGTAAGGTCCTTTTGAGCTGAAAAAGGCCTAGAAAAAGTGTACCCCCGTATCCAACACAAAAATCTCTAAAAAACTGAAACCCTCAAAGCTCCAAAAATTATTCAACAAATCAAGAACAAGTAGTAGCAGATCTGAGCTCTGATACCATATTGGATTTGATGAGAAAATCAACTCACAACTCCCGATAATCACCTGCATGCAAACACCTATCATAGAAAGAGAGAAGCAAATAGCTATGGAGGCCTGAACTCAATGATCCATGAAAGAAAAATTACAATACAATGTAATGAATGTGTTGTTACAAGAGATATTAATCCTTATACAAGGAGATCAAAATCTTAAAGGAGAAACCTAGGTTGCATAATAATAATTAATAAAACAATTATTTATTATATACCTAAAGTTTAGCTTAAGTAAAGTAAGAGATAATAAGTGACTTAATAATTAAATCAATATGATTTAATTAATAAGTAAAATAACTTATTACCCTAACAAGATCGAGTAGGGCTCGAGCTTAGGCCATTTTTGTTAGTAGACAGTATTCAAATATTTACTACGATATTTAGTTATAAAGCTATCAGAAGACACTGGCAAAAAATTTTGCATTATATATTTAGTAAATATATGGTAAATCTAGTAAAGATAATATTTTATTATCAGTCTCTCATTAATTCTAAAATGGGTAAATGATTCATAGGAATTAAGATACTCCGTGAAGGCCAGTGTAGTGTAAGACAATTAATAAACTGGTAGAATAAACAAAATCTTAAAATCATTATCTCTAGAGAATAATTCAGTACTAAGACCTGGTGTAACAATCACATTTTAAGCAATTATATAAGATAGATACTATGCTATGGTCTAACTATAACATCTTATAATTTGGGTATATCATTCTATGCTAGGAAAAGTATTAAGAATAAATTATTAACTTAGTTCTTTTTCTCAAGAAAGTAGCACACATTTATCAATCACAAATTGGAACTTATCCTTTGGATTGCCAATAAGGTTTTTTTAACAAGACCCTGTATTTATAGGTCAAGATACATATAGTAGAGTAATTTTCTAAGCTTTCCCATCTTGTCAAAAGTAATTTAGTCTCAGAGAATCTAAAATTTCCTTCTTCATACTAAATCTAGAATGAATAAGAATAGATTATCTGAATTATAAGGTATAAATTATGGGTATTAATGTATATGTTACTAGACAATTTGCAAGGTCATTGTAGGATAATAGTAGGTAAGGAAGGAGGCTTACTAGTCAGAAGCTTCAGGTAACATCTAATTAAGTTTATTTATAGAAATCATTTGGCCTCAACCTTTTACCCATAAAAAAAAAAAGAAATTATAATTTCTAATAATAAAAATAAGCCTTTGATGCAAAGACATAATACTTTTACCTAGACCAAAATCCAAAAAATTGAGCACTCCATAAAGGACAATAGAAGAAAGGGATAATGATTAATGCATCATGCTTGAAATGATTGAGGTGGAAAAATACAAAGAATTAATGAGATTGAATCTACTTTCCAAAGCAATAGTTAACACACTTCAAGAAGTCAACTCATCCCAAGATTCTAGAAGGAATGCATCATATATCATTAGCATTCAAGTAACTAATGTTACACTCTCCTAAAAACAAATATCTAGTTTAAGCCCTCTAATTTCAATCTATTCATCCTTCTAACTATTGTCAAAAGCTTCAAATAGTACAAGATCAAAACTTATAGCATTTCCAAATAATTTTTAGAATCCTTCATGTGATATGATTATGTATCATATATTCTTAATAAACTAGCTTAATACAATATATTATTAGCATAGGACCTAGGAAGACCACATGTATGACTACCAAGAAAGTAGGAAATTATTAATTCAAATAAAGATGACCCCCCTCTTAGAAAAGTCATCATAAAAGATAAGCAAAACCCTCTAAAAGGATCTCATGATGCTTTGGAACTATGGCTAAAGGTAGAACTTATGATCCAAGCCCAAAGTTTTAAAAGAGAGCCTTCCCAAACATAAGGTTTTTATGGAATCATTTTTATTAATAACTTTAACATTATCTTGGAGACTTTCCATGTTCCATTTGGTGTAACCTTCATGTGTAGCACCACAATTCAGAGAAAAAAGAAGTTTGTGACAAAGTTGTCTTATGTATATATTTATGATAAATTTGAAACTTTGATGAGGAATCAATCACCAACATTGTCTTGCAATTGATTTGCATTTAAGTCCACTAGTCACATTTTTGGCTTATTAGTTATTAGTTGCAATTTTTGCATTATTTGTCATGTCATATTATTTTGATTATTGTGTTGCCATTAACGAATAGATCGTCACATTCAATATTTGTTGCCAATTTATAGTTTGAATTTTGACTATGTTGTTATATAAACAATCATATTGCAATATTTTGTAACATCACAAATATGAATTTGTTAGATAATATGTTTGAATTTTTGTATTTGTATTCAAAATAATTCTTAACAATTTCAAGATCAATTTTAAAAGGTATAAATTTAATATATAAAATTAGTTCAAAAATTTAGAAAAGAATAACCTTTTATGAATGATGGCAATGATCTTATCAATTTTCCACACATGCGCTCATCCATTTGCAATGGCATTACTGACAATTTGAGAATCTCCTTCAAGATGAAGTTGTTCCACTTCAATTCGCTTTGCCAAATCAACAACAAGCAATGTTGCTTGCACTTCTGCGTCACAATTAGTTTCGTCCTCTAGTCTCTTTGTTTCAATCACTAGAATATTACCATCACAATATACTTCTCTCTAGATGGGCCTTGATTTCCTTTCGAAGCTCCATCAAAGTTGATTTTAACCCATCCTACATCCAATGTCTCCCATGGCAGCTCTAATCTGGCACATGAAATAGGATGAGCCCTAGGGTGCCTATGAATGGACAAATTTCAAATTTAATTATTATTTCAATGTAACCAAGTCGTATCTATATGGTACTATGCACTATCATTTAAAAATTAGGGTTGACAATTAACCACAAAATTTAAAGTATTAAAGTTTTTAATAAAAAAATGATTGACTATATTTTTGCAACTAAATCAACCAATAACAATAAACTCAAGATATGACATATACAATAGTAATCATGTAATTCAAGTCATAAATTGAACTGCTTATAAGAACTTTTGTATTATTGTTATCTCATAAAATAAACATAAATATTTAAATATTTTTGAAATTAAACCTATCTTAAAATCTAAAATAGAATAAACTAAAATGCAAATTCAAAATATATAAAATCTAAATGTTGATAAAAATAATTTAAAATATATAAAATTAATAATAAACAATAGTAATTGTAGTATAAAAAATAAAAAATAGTAACCTTAGTATGTAATAAGTTTATTAAGTTAGTAAATAATTCCATAAAAATGGTACTATTAGAATTTAAATATAAATAAAATTGTATAAAATTACATTGGTTGAAAGATAAATTTACTATCAATACTAATAAATAAACTGTCTAATAAGATATAGAATATGAGAAAGCTCGACAATACTTAGAAACAATAAAAATATAACATAATTAATATAAACTAATATTATAATATAAAAATATTTTTAAATATATTTAATAATTTAGATCAAGTTAAATTAAAATTTCATATATCATAAATAAATCTACTTGATTTAAATAATAAATTGTACTTCAAAATTTTGTTCATTTAATATTCTACAAAACTTTCTAATGGTGATGATAATAGAATACATAACTAGTTAATATAAGACTAAAAAATATTTTAAACAATTTAAAGAATAATCATAAAATGTGATCTATATTATAAATTTTTTTAAATGATAAATTGAATTTATTTATCATTAATTTATTATTAATTTTAATATTAGTTATATTATCTTTTAAACTTTTAAAAAAATATAAAAAATATGTAATATACACTACCTAAATAACATTTGGTCATTTGAAAACCCCTAACAATAATTTTAGATCATTATTTCCATTTAAACACGAAAGTACAAATTAATTTTAGGTAAAATATTTTTATCACAAATTGCCCTAAAATCTCATTAATTTGCATGTATTGAATTCACAATTAATAAGTTCAGAAAATGGATGAACTTCTCTTCTAATTAGCCCATGGATTTAGGGCAGTATCTTATTAGCATATTGTGTTCACAATTTTTGAATGTGTATGTGTAGCAACTATCTAACAAGCACATCTATTGCATCCTTATTGTTCGTCAATGAATACAATTGACATGATTAGAGAAATTCATTGGTTTCGTATATAATGTGTTTGGAAAAGTGAAAGTTCTATTTTTTATCATTACTGTTTCCAATATTAACAAATAGAAACTCAAATAAACGATAATTTTATAATCATTAAAAATAGAAAATTAAATACAACTATAGCAAGTTTGTTTAAATTTTTTAATTTAATGAAATGATTGGTTGAACTAATTAAAAAGTTGAAGTGAATGAATGCATAGTATCCTTGCCTTGGAGGGAACTAATAAGGTTGTGTCCTCAATTTTATTTTCAAGTTTGCACATTTTGTGTAAATTATGGTCGAGGAATTGGCCAAGGGAATCTACTAGCCAATTTTCTCCATCTTTGGAGGAAGAGAAACTTCCACCATTTCTTTGTTGGTGTTACATGCATCCCTCATAGTAAGTTCAAGTATTCTAGATTATAGGAAAATTCATAGATCTTTTTATTAAATCAAAAAATGTTGTTATTGAACCTCTTGGTAAGTGTAAAAATAACTCAAGAGAGCTAGTCCCCCTTAAGCTTATAAAACATATTTTAATTAGGTAATCATCATTTCTCAATATGCAATATAAAAATATTCCACATGGTCTTGTAGATCTCCCTTCATTTCAAATTGCGGAGGGAAGGGGATTTATGTTATGGATTTGTTAAGGGGATAAAGACATAAATCCTTAAATATGTAATCTTGGCTTTGTTTTTGGTTTTATACTTGTAGTTCTTTTAACTCGTCCTTCATTGCTTGAAAGTATTTCTTCAAATCCAGTGTACCAAGAAGTGACATTATGGTGTGATAAAATTGGGCTAATTAACTTGTGAAGGTTTGGATAATAGAATATCTACATGAAAGGTTTGGTTTCCTGGTTCTTTGGTTATCAATTGTAAGTTGAGAAATCAACATTTTATTTCAACTTTGAAGGTCGTGGTGCGTTGTTTTTCCCTTGTTAACATGAGGAATGTCTGCATTGCCACTTGATTTAGCATACTGTCCAATAGGATTTCTAATTTTCTCTCTTTGTAAGTTCTTGATTTGTGATGTGACTTAATCTCTTAAGGTTGTAATTTTGGAGAAGCTCAACTTTTGATTCTAGAAGGTGCACAAGAATGTCATCTTGGTGTTGGGACATATAGTGTTTTATTGGAGAAAAATATTGATGAGTGTTAGCCAAGTCATTACGCTTATCATTGGACTTTCTTAAGATCACAAGGATCTCATCATCATTATCATTTCTAAGGATGACGTCAATTTGATTAGAGGTTTCATCATTATAAAGAAAAGTTGGAAGAAAAGGACCCTCATTAAATTTAAATCCATTTTTTCTTGATGGATTTTTATAGGTATGACTCTTATTCACTTTTTCTTTGGATTTAGTTATAAGGTTAGCATAAGTTTCACATAGATGGGAGACTAAGTAGACACAACAACTTATTTTAGTTTAGTGGGAGTCTTTGAACACTTGTGAGCCCATAAATACACCTTGATCTAGGCATGGAGATTAGGGCCCATATAGAAGCACTAACCACATTTGATCTTCAATTATATTTCTCTAAGCCTCTTGGGGAAACCCAAGCACATTGGGAATAGGATGTAGTATTCATGATTGGAACATATCAGAAGTAGCCAGGTTAGCCAGACCTATAGGAGTAGAAACGAATAACTATGCAGAATTTAGAGCTTTAGTTGAAGAATTGTTTTTTATTAAGGTAAAAGCAGGTTTTACATGGACCCGAAACCAGAGTTTAATACAACATAAAGATAGAGCATTAAAGTTAACAAAATGAAACACCTGCTGGAAAACAACAACAAGGACCACCAACCGAACAGTTAGTTGAAGAATTGTTATTGTGTAAAGATTTGCAAGTAAAAGAATTAGACATTGAAGGTGACTCAACAATAGTGATAAATGCAATTAAAAAGGCTCCATACTGAATTGGAAATTGAATACTCTAGTAGAAAGAACCTTAGAGGTAAGTAACTCAAAAAGTTTGTCATCAATCATATAAACAGAAAAGGAAGTTTTAGAGAAGATAGACTGGAAAATAAGGGAACTAATGGAGAATTCATTGAAAGTATTGGATAAAGCACAATAAGGTAAGAGAAGGGAAAGATTAATAATCATTATTGATTTAGAAGTTTATAATACACAAAATTAGCTTTGACTCCTAAGAAAACATTTCGAATTGCAAAAAATGGAAGCTAAACTTATCTTAGTCTTCAAATATTAATTAGACTGATTAGACCGCATTACTAGCTTGGAGGTAAATTTGTTGATTGATGGGAGTATATTTCATTACTGAGAAATGAATAAATCATACACTTATATAAGACTTTAAAAATCAAACATCAATAAAGCCTAATGATTTTAATAACATGAAAGTGGAAATTTAGGCATAAGGGCCAAAATATCATATCGAGGGGCTATATCTATTGAGCCAAGTAGCATTTATTTCACAACAAATAGTTCGAATATCAAAAGGACATTTAACTTATCCCTAACAATTAATAGATTGGTAGCGTTGAGAAGCCTCCAGATCATGCTTTGACAAAGCATAAAATACCTCCAGAGATAGGAAAATGCATTGTCATTTGGCAGTGTATATCAAAGGTTTATCAAAAAAATGAAGGCGAAAAATAGATACACCGATTCATCTAAAAACTGAGAGCAGGCAAGTGGATTTTCATGGGAAGGTAAAAGTGAAAAGCTTAAGATTAATCCTGAACTATACCCATTGTTTGGTCATTAGGGAAGTCAAGTGCATCACAGGAAATGACTTTATTCTCTCTGAGGATAGATACAAGGTAAACATGAATATCCCCACCATGTTCATTACATCTACATTACACGTAGAAAAAGGCAAAGATGTCATTGAGGCTCTTTGTAGGGAAATTTTTATAGTTGAAATTCTGGGAGGACTCAACACGGTTTTAGTTAACATCACTGAAAATCTTGCCATTTTAAAAGATAGACACTACAACATGTTTATTATTAGGGGCAAGCTAGTTCCTAGAAAATCAATTTTGGAAATAGAGGACGGAGTGGAAGTAGGTGATCTACAAAAATATTGATTTCTTGTTAAAAGTAATGAGGATAAGATGGAATGAAGGAGGCAACTGGTTTCAAAATTATTTGAGAAATGATAGGGTGTATCTGGATAAAGAAGATGAATTTCCAGAGTTCCTTTTGGATGCCCTGGCAAGGAAAAGGAAGGAAGGTCCCAACTCCAGCAAGGTGGCTCACGGCTCCAACAAGGCAATACAAAACAAGAAGGGGAAGAAAGTTCTTCAGTAGGGAACAAATAGCTAGTCTGGGTAGGGCTTTTGTATATAGCTGGCAGGTTGATAGTATATAAATATAGATTATAGTCGCATTTGTTTTTCGTATATGGATTATTATGGATTAAAGCTCTATTTTATCTTTTAGGGCTTCTCTAATTACTCGGATGATTAGGGATTAAGGGCCAATTTTATTTTTCTAGTATACGGCTCCCCATTATAGACTTCTAGGGTATATCAGTCTATGTTAGGAAAAGTATTAAGAATAAATTATTAACTTAGTTCTTTCTCTTAGGAAAGTAGCACACATTTATCGATCACAAATTGGAACTTATCCTATGGATTGCCACTAAGTTTTTTCTAACGAGATCTTGTATTTATAGATCAAGATACATAGAGCACAATAACTTTCTAAGCTTTCTCATCTTGTCAATAGTAATTTAGTCTCATAGCATCTAAAATCCTTCTTCATACTAAATCTAGAATGACTTCATACTAAATCTAGAATGATTAAGAGTAGATGATCTAAATTATAAGTGATGAATTATGGGTATTAAAGTATATGTTATTATACAATTTGCAAGGTCATTGCATGATAATAGTAGGTAAGGAAGGAGGCTTAATGGTTAGAAGCTTCAGGTAACATCTAATTAAGCTTAGATCATGAAAAAAATGGAGCTGTATGTTGGAGCTTCATTGGGTGCTTCGCTGGTTGCTGGGGTTTCGACTAGGGCTTTTCCTCCTATTGGAGCCTTGCAATCGGATGGAAAGTTCCAACCTTCACTGGATGCAGAAGCTTCTAGGGTCTTGCCGGTTGCTAGGGTTTCAGTTGGGGTTTTCCCTTCCGATGGTGTTTTGCAATCGGCCGAAAGGTTCTTGTCGGCTGTAGGTGTGTCATCGGTAGCTGCTGATGGGGTGTTGGAGGTTTTGCAGGTTGTTGGACTGGTTTTGCTGACAGTTTTGCAGTTAGTTGGAAGGATCTCGTCAGCCGCCAGAGTGTTCGCTAGTGTGTCATCGGTAGCTGTTGATGGGGCGCTAGAGGTTTCGCAGGCTATTGGATTGGTCTTGCCGGCAACTATTGGGGCTTCCCCTCCTATTGTCTCCTTTGTTTGTACCTTTCTAGTAGCTAGATCTTCTCATTTTGCGAGTGTTTCTCGGCCTACTAGGGGTTCAATATTTGGTTTTGTTCCTCTTGGTGGTGCTTCAGTGCCTAAGGGGACATTATCCTATGCTAGTATGGTTTCTATCGGGGCCTTAACCACTCGCTTTGGTGGAGTTGGGATTGGTGGTGGTTCGGGTTTTGCTAAGGGACCTCTCCCTGTCTCGAACCCTATCCAGATCTACTTGGATGAGGAAGTGGTGGAAGATATTGAGTGTACATCCTCTAATTTTTCTTCTCGTGGAGTGATTTGTCGCTTGTTGGGTTTGTGGTCGAGCCTTGCTGATTTGCACCGGTGGATCTCTGCTCATTGGGAACCTATTATTTATGGTACTATTCATATTTTCCCTATAGAAAAAGATTTTTTTACTGCTAAATTTGATAATGCTGAAGATAGAAAGTTGATTATGTGCAATACCTCTTTCTCTTGGGATAATCGTTATATGTTGGTTATGAAACCCCGGTTTCCTGATTTTTCCCCCTCTTCTGAAATCTTTAACAACATTCTGATTTGGGTGAGGCTCACCTATCTTCCCCTTCATTTTTGGGTTGACTCCCTATTTGAAGCAATGGGAGAGGCTATTGGAGACTTTCTGATGGTGGATGAAGAGTCATCTGATATTATGCACTCGACTTATGCGCATTTACTGGTAGAGATGGATATCTCTAAGGGGTTACCAGAAAAGATTAAGTTAGAGTACTCAAATATTTCTTGGATTCAAACTTTGGACTATGAAGGGCTTCCATTCAGATGTAGGAAGTGTTTTTAAAACAAGTCACTTGGCGGCCCAATGCGGATTACAGAAGACTAAGACCAAAAGGTCTACTTCTTAGTGGAAGGGTGCTTCTTTCGATCATTATACAGTAAAGAAAAATATTGTTCTTGCTGAGAATGTTGGGCATGAGGATGTTCCTCTTGTAGGAACTGTTCCTTTGGGGTCTACTATCACCACTGCTAGTAGTTCTGAGGTTGTTTAGTCTACTGGCGTTTCTTCTGCTGGCACTATTTTAGCTATTTCTAACAGCATTTCTACTAGTAAATCTGTTGATGTTGGGGTTCAACCTGTTGGTTCGGGTCTTACTGGATCCACTGAACAGTCTACGGGTGCTTCTGTTGTACCTGGTCCTGCTAGTTTTATTGCTCCCAGTGATTCCTCTACTTCTGGTGTTCCTTCTGTTGGTTGTGGTCTTGCTGGGTCTAGTGTCATTTCTACTAGTAGCTTTGGTGTTGGATAGTCTGCAAGTAATTCTGTTGGTTCTATTTTTGTTGGGTCTGCTCACTTCCTTCCAGCTAGTCCTGTTTCGGCTCGTCTCTCTATTGTTGGGGAGAAATTTGGACTTGGTGTTTCTCCCTTATGTTTGGAGGCAGGTCCCTTTGTTGGTTATATCTAGACTTCTTTTGTTGCTTCTCTCTTGAGACCTTCTTCTCAAGACTGTCAAGAGAAGGCTTCTTTGGTAGCTAGAGGAGGGGTGGACCCTAGTTATTGGTAAACATCATAAAAAGTCCTCTCTACAATTTGATATGACTCTCCACTCCCAAAAGAAGGGAGGTAAGGGTAAATCTTAGATTTTGTCTTGGGCTGCTTGGGTTTTAAAATTAAAATAAAAAAATCATTAGAAGGGTGCTAAAGGAAAATCCTAGTTTTGGATTTTTATTTAGCTTGGGTTTGCATGAAGGTTGTTTCATGCATTGCTTCATCCAGGTTGTGGGTGTCTATTGTAAAACCCTCACCTTGGTCTTGTATCATTTCGTATATGAGGGCTACTTTGAATATCTTTTGTGACCACTTTGTTCAGGGTTTCGGGGCCCCTTCAAAACCTGTATTTACCTCAATCAAAAACATCTAATTAAGGTTATTTATAAAATTCAAATGGCCTCAACTTTTTACCTATAAAAAAAAAATTATGATTTATAATAATAAAAATAAGCCTTTGATGCAAAGACATAATACTTTTACCTAGACCAAAATCCAATAAATTGAGCACTCCATAAAGGACAATAGAAGAAAGGGACAATGACTAATGCATCATGCTTGAAATGATTGAGGTGGAAAAATAAAAAGAATAAATCAGATTGAATCTACTTTCCAAAGCAACAGTTAACACACATGGAGAAGTCAACTCATCCCAAGATTCTAGAAGGGATGCATGATCAAACCCAACATAGGGTTTCTTCACCTTCCCTTTCCCCTAACAAAAAACTTTAAACACACATTTCTTCATCCTACACTTTTCCTTATAAAATTTCACATCTATCATTAGCATTCAAGTAACTAATATTATACTCTCCTAAAAATAAATATATAGTTTAAGCCCTCTAATTTCAATCTATGCATCCTTCTAGTTGTTGTCAAAAGCTTCAAATAGTACAAGATCAAAACTTATAGCATTTCCATATAATTTTTTCAAGCCACCTTTCATTAGAATCCTCCACGTGATATGATTATGTATCATATATTCTTAATAAAGTGGCTTAATACAGTATATCATTACCATAGGACCTAGGAAGACCACATGTATGACTACCAAGAAAGTAGGAAATTATTAATTCAAATAAAGATGGCCCCCTCTTATAAAATTCATCATAAAAGATAAGTAAAACCCTCTAAAAGGATCTCTTGATGATTTGGAACTATGGCTAAAGGTAGAACTTATGATCTAAGCCCAAAGTTTAAAAAGAGAGCCTTCCTAAACATAAGATTTTTATGGATTCATTTTTATTTATAACTTTAACATTATCTTGGAGACTTTCCATTTTCCATTTGGTGTAACCTTCATGTGTAGCACCACAATTCAGAGAAAAAAAAACTTTGTGACAAAGTTGTCTTATGTATATTTATGATAAATTTGAAACTTTGATGATGAATCAATCACCAACATTGTCTTGCAAGTGATTTGCATTTAAGTCCACTAGTCACATTTTTGGCATATTAGTTATTAGTTGCAATTATTGCATTATTTGTTACATCATATTATTTTGATTATTGTATTGTATCATTGACGAATAGATCATCACATTCACTATTTGTTGCCAATTTATAGTTTGAATTTCGACTATGTTGTTATATAAACAATCATATTGCAACATTTTGTAACATCACAAATATGAATTTGTTTGATAATATGTTTGAATTTTTGTATTTGTATTCCAAAAAATTCTTAACAATTTCAAGATCAATTTTAAAAGGTATAAATTTAATATATAAAATTAGTTCAAAAATTTAGAAAAGAATAACCTAAAATTGATATACCAAATTTAAATAACTATTTTAATGGTTTGATGTTAAACATTTAATAGTATTAAATTTTTACATTTCCATTCAGAATCATGTAAAATGAATTTTATTAAAATAAATAATTTGACTTGAAATCAACTATTTATACATTTATAGTAATATCTTGACTTCAAATTGAAATTCATTGGCAACTCCATGTTAAAAGTTAAATCTTGATATTACTTTGTTTTGGACATTTAATTTAGGGTTTGATATTGTTCGCATGAGCAGGAGAAGAATACAAAGCTTCAACCCACGCATAAACAACCAACTATTTGTATTGAAGGCTAAAAATTTCATGATATTGCTTCTTCAAGAGAGTATTAAAGGTAGTGACTGGCACAAGTCAAGTGAAATGCTTGTCAAAATGAAAATTGTAGAGGATGAAATCACGCCCAATTTTTTTCAACGCCTGAGAGAAATGTGATTTTTTTCTAATGGAAGGATTTCATGATTACATGGCAGATGGAGAATACATTATAATAATTAAGAGGCAGAAAAATAAACTAACACCAGTAACCCCGAAGATTAATACATTAACAAAGAGGTTACACAAGATTTGCAGTAGAAAATAAAGCATGTAAACTATTTGATAAAATGGCTACATCATAAACCAGGCCAGTGGGGAAAATAATTTTACAAAAATCTATATTTGAAGAAGTTATATTGAATTAAAGTAGATACTTGACAAAATGGTTGTATCATAAAGAACGACAGGAAAAATAATTTCATATTTTTCATGATTTTTCAAAAAAATTGGATTTTTTATAATTTCGATTTGATTTTGATAGATTGATGTGAAAATAATTCGACTAATAATGCCCTAGTTTCGATTTTTTTTATATTTATACCACATGTTGTTTCTATGTTCGAGATAAGTTGATGATGTTTTGATATCGTTTGATGTTAGTCAAAATTGCTTGGTTGATGTTATATTGATGTAAATATGATAGGGTAGGTAGGTTGATGGATAGATTTTCTTTCCTCAAGATCTAGAGTTAGGAATTTTGATGCGCTCAAGATGAGCATATAGATGTTAGGATAAATTAATCGACGTTTGATGATCAATTGGATGATTTGACTGATTTATATTTGATTTCATATGCTTAGTTAGATGTTTTTTTGGTATGAGGTTAATTAGATGTTCTCATGATGCAGAATTAGGGACTGGTAGAAGAACAGGATCATCTGTTGATGTAAGTGCAGACATAAGTACAAGTGGTGGACATAGTTAGGTTGCCCCTAGTTGATCAAATGCATATTGATGATATCATTGATGTAGCATTGATCATTTGATGTATCAAACATTTGATGACATTGATTAGGACTTTGATGATATAACCTTGATTAACTTTAACCCCTAATTAAGGAAAATCCCATAACTTGTATCGTGCAAGATCAATCTATATGAATGGAAAATGCAACTAAATTGTCACTTTTTGAAAGGAATGCATTTGATTTTTCATCATTGCGATTATGGAACACAAAATTGGTACAACCCTTACTTGTTAGATTTTCAACCATGATGATATGAATACCGCTTTCCTTGGATTTTAATGTTGCAAGTAAATAAACAAAGAATGGATCCCTTTCATATGCAAATGTCCTCTATGATTCTTTGATGATCATGTCATTAGACGACCTTGCATACTATTATGAATGAACCTGACAAACACTCAAGCAGAAATCATGAAAATATCATGCCTTCATCATTTCTCATCTAGTCAAAAACATCATCGATTTGCTAAAAGACGCGATTCTAAAAATTTAATAACACTTTGAATATTTTTTATTTTTGTTGTAGATCCCTATTTCAGAAATTTCATCCATTTTTTATCCTTAGTTATGATTAAGCTTTTTAGATTTTGATCTGATTTTCTGTTTGAAGATATGATGTGTCAAATGTTGGTATTTTGATCAAGTGTTTGGATGTTTGAAATGTAATATTGATCAATAAGTTCAAGTGTAATAGTTTTTCAATTTTGATGCCATGATTTTGAGTCAACTTATGTATGTTTTAGTAAGCTCATTGAGTTTGGATTAGTGCCCCAAGTTTGATTTGGCAAAGATGTTGTGGAGGAGCGTGCAAATTTTGAGATTTTATTTAAGATATTTTTCAATTTTTGGATTTTTAAGAATTTTTTAATTTTTTGGATTTTAAAAAAATGATTTTTTTGAATTTTAAAAAAATTATTTTTCTTTAATCTTTAAAAGATTTTAGATGTTTTTTTTTTCTATTGCATATAAATTATAAACTGTTTAGTACAAAAAGTAATGAATCAGAGTATGTAAGGTGTTACAAAATTTCTCAGTACTATTGAGTAAAACATTCGATTACATTTATAGACTTAATAGAGTAGATATGCAAAAGCATAGAACAACTACTAGATCAAGAGGGGCTGTCACCCTCCTCTTCCTCTTCATCATTAGTGTCTGGGGAGACAGAGTTGTATCCCAGGACTCTGTAGTCTTTATCCCCTGTGTTCCTCATTTCTCTATGTAGTTGTTCATGTCTCAGCTGCTGGATAAACTCCCTAAGGGTGTACTTGAATTAATCCTTTTCTTTCATTGTAGTGTATCCATATGCTACCTCAGATTTCTCTATGGTAGCCCTCCCATCTCTCAGCACTTGTAGGAACTTTCTCTCTTTCACCTTCAAGATCACCGTGACCTGCATAGAAATATCAGAATATATGAGTCTCTTGCAAGACTCAGTAAGGTTCATGTTCTTACCTGCAAGCACATCATTATTCTGAGCCTTCTAGATGAACCATAAAATAACAGAGGAAAGCAAAGACCAGAAAGAGTTACAAAATTTGATGCAGTTGATAGTACCAGATACAACATTCAGTGCATTAAAATGGGTCTTGTATGACAATCCAAAGATATTCCAGACTTCAAAAGCAAACAGACATTCAAAGAAAACATGGATGACATATTCAAGTTGTCTACATACAGAACAAATATTAGGTTCTCCCCTTGGTTTCTTAAATGGCAGCTTGTGCAGGAATAATTTCCACAGAAAATAAGAAATCTTTGGTTCAACAGGTCTAGCCCACATCATATTGAAGTATTTCATCCATTCCGAGTCTTGAAGATTCAGTCCCCACTTACGGTTAACATGAGAGAAAATGTCACCCTTATTGGTTAGCAGATGGTAAAAGTATTTGGATTTGCCAAGGTGGAGAGGGGTACCGTCAAGCCAGCATAATTGGAAATTGCAGCAGGACTCAGTGCAACAACTTTTAACGGGACCTAGTGAGTTAAGGGCTTCTTTGAGGATAGAATATGTTCTCCAATAGGATCAGGGTAGGTTGAAATGGCCTTCCATCCACTCCCAAGTTATGAGTTTACCCTGCTGTAGGATATCACCAAACGTAGCAATACCAAGCCCTGCCCATTTCTTTGCTGAGCAGCCCTGTAGAAGAGCAAGTTTCCTATCTCCATGGCTCAAATTCCACCAAATAGATTTGAACCTGCAAATAATCCCATTGTCCTCCATAGGCCCCTTGTTGATCAAGAACCCCTTGACATACTTCCAAGCCTTCCAAATACTCTTGAATACATTAGACCCATGAACAACAATATTGGCATCAATAGTGAGAGAATCAGAAAAACAAAGGTTTTGCCATCCTTTAGGTCTACTACAGTGAGCCATTAGCAAATTGTTTCTAATCAGAACTTTCCATGGCTCTTCCCCCTCCCCTGCCTTAGCTATCCACTTGACAGCCAAGGTGATGCCTTAAGATCTGAGGTCTTTTAGGCCAAGCCCTCCCCAAGCTTTGCCCCTTGAACACCATTCCCAAGAGACAACATGATATCTTTTATTTCCTTTGCCATCCGACCATAAAAAATCTCTGATAACTTTTTGGATAGAGCTGAACTACATCTGATTAAAGAGCCACATGGAGGAGAAGTAGATAGTATAGGAAGAAAGGACCTTCTGGCACACTTGAAATCTACCAGGGAAGGATAGAAGGTTACTATCCCATTTAGATAATTTTGATTCTTTCAAAGATCCATTCCCACATCTGATTGAGAATAGGAGAGATAGAAAAGGGGATGCCCAAATATCTGACTATATGATTTGGACCACCCCAAGAAAATTCAAAATTACCCCACCATTCAAGCGGATTTGGATCCCAACCCAGCATAACAGACTTGGCTACAAAGATCTTGCCGCCGGAGGCTTGGCAAAAAATGTCAAGTTTGTTCATCAGGAGTCTCATATTAGCCTCTTCAAGGAGGAGGAGGATGGAGGTGTCATTAGCAAACTATACATTGGAGACCTCCTGATTATTATGTATGTGGAGCCTAATCAGACTCAGGTTCTTTTGGCGCAGTTTCCCCCCTAACTTATCTACGGGGTCAAGGGGCAGAGCCCCTTGCGGGGTCCTGGGGCAGAGCCCCTGATGGGGTCAAGGGGCAGCGCCCCTTGCGAGGGCCCTGTGGGGCAGCGCCCCAAGGTGGGGTCGAGGGGCTCTGACTTAATAATATTGTAAAGGGTCGGCCATCAATTTTCTATTAGTCGGAGTATTTTTTGCCCTAATTTTGTTATGTCAAAAATACTTGTAAAAAGGGCTTAGGGTTTGAGATTCATGTATGAGGGATTTTGTAGCTTCCTGTGGCGGTATTGAGTTGCAGGCTTTAGATTGTAATCATTGGATAATAACAAAGATATTGGACTCGCTATTGGTGGACATAGCCCAGGGATTGGGTGAACCACGTTAAATTTTGTGTTATTATGTTCTCTTTTGTGTGCTTATATTTGCGTAATTCTGCTTATTATTCTAACACTGATTATTGGGGAGAAGGACACCTTTCACTTTAGGGGAGAGGGAGCTATCTCTTAGGAGATAGTGCAAAGAATTTGCTGCAATAACAAATAGGGAGGGGGCCAGAGGGCAACCCTATGTAATAGACCTGGAGAGACTGAAGAATTTTGCCCTGACACCATTGATCTCAACTACAGCCATCGCACCATATAGGAGTGTTGAAACCATACTGCAAAAGCGGGGGGGAAAACCAAGAGATTCCAGCATCATCATAATGAACCTCCACTCAATCCTATCATAAGCTTTCTCATAATCAATAAGAAGCATAGCACAGTTTTGACCTATACTTTTAGCCCAATTCATAGCCTCCCAACAGGTGATAAGATTCTCAAGTATATATCTCCCTTTGACAAATCTTGTTTGAGTGCTATTAATCACTGCAGGTAGGAGTTTCTGAATTCTTATAGCAAGAACCTTGGCTAAGATCTTGTAGACAACATTTAATAAGGTAATGGGCCTCCAATTTTTTATTAGTAGCCTATCACCCTCTTTAGGAATGAGTTTAATGAGGCCGACATTTAACTGGGGACCCAGTGTACCTGTTTCAATAGCTTCCACATAGACATGCAGAAGTTTAGGTACAATCCAATTTATGTTGGATTTGTAAAATTCAATCGGTAACACATCTAGTCCCGGAGCCTTATCATTAGCCATTTTATTGATGGCTACTCTGATTTCCTCTTCTGATAAAACCTTATCCAATAGCTTAGCCTTCTCCTCACTTACCTTCTTAGGGATGAGGGTCCTAATCTTATTTCTAGCCTCCTCCATGGAGGGGTCATAATCTGTAGAGGTAAAGAGTTCCTGGTAGAAGGAAGAGAAGGCCCTAAGGATCTCCTACTGAGAAGACACCATAGAGCCCTGAACTCTAATACTCACAATCTTATCTCTTTCTTCTTTCTTCTTAAGAGTTTGAAAAAAGAATTTGGAGCCTCTATCTCCCTGATTAATCCACTTGATCCTGGCTCTGATTCTAGCTCCCCTAGATTTAACCAACTGAATTCTTCTGAGAGAGTCTCTGCAAGAAATTACATTTTCTAGGTGCTCTTCAAAGGAAGGATTATCATGGATCTGAGCTTCTGCCACATGCAGAGACTCCACCAGTCTATATTCCAGCATTCTAGAGTCTTTGGCTTTTTTAATACCTACAGTTTTGAGCAACCCCTGCCAAGATTTAGTGGTTTGATTCCATCTATCAATATCAGAGTCATGTTGTGCAATCTTCTCATTGTACCAGGAAATGATCTTGACCGCTGCTTGGACATCCTCATCCCTTAAAAGGGAAGTGTTAAGGGCAAAGCCTTGCTTAGGAGAGGGATCAGAAATTTGATTCTCAATGAATTGAATGGAAGAGAAAATGGGATGGTGGTCAGAGAGGGTGAAGGGTATTACTTTCACACAATTATTATCAGGATAGGGTTGACAACTAAACCAAAGTTTATTAAGGTAGATTCTATCCAATTTGGAATAAATTCTCCTCTCTCCTCTTTGAAAATTAGACCTTGTGTACCAAATGCCTTTTGAATCATTCTTTTTCCCTGCTAAAGGGTCAAATAGGTTAAGTTTATTGATCATTCTGCACCAAAAGAGGGGCTCATTGCCTTTCCATTCAAATCTGAGACCACCCAATTTATCTTGGGCCCTCTCCACCATGTTGAAGTCTCCTGCCACTATCCAAGGGATGGGATCTAGATCAGCAAGCCACTTCCATAACTCAATCCTGCTACTATGATCATTTGGGGCATAAACTGAACATATTCCAAATTCAAAATCTTTAACCTTCAACTTAACCCAAACTGCTATGTTACAGGGAGATATGCCCCACAAAAGAATTGCATTCTTCCAAGAAGGGCTAATCAGGATAGAGGTTCCACCCTTACCTCTTGGGTGTTTAGTTGAGAATGCAGTTGCATCTCTCCATATGCATTTAAGAGCGATATCCAGCTCAAACCCTACTGCTTTAACCTCTTGAAATAGTAAAATGTCTAACTCTCTGTGAGAGTTAAGGATTCTCTTGACAACATATTTTCTATCAAGGGCTTCCAGCCCTCTAACATTCCATGAAGCACAATTTAGCAACATAGAGACTACTTATCAATCGGTATCCATGGGCTTCCTAAATCCTTCAAAGCATTTAGGCATGTCAACTCTGGGGGTTTTAGAAGGCTTGGGATTCCCACTGATTAAAGGTGGTCTTCCTCTTTTCTTTTTCTTGACTAGGCCCAAAGAAGAAGAGCCTGCCTTTAAACATTGCTCCTCTCCTTTACTATCTTTGGAAGGTTCAGCAACAAACACAAATGTCTCAGTTGGACATCCTTTCACATTGGCACAATCTGAGAAGGCAATCTCTCCTTCCTCAAGCTCAATCACATGCCTCACACCCTCTCCCAACTCTGTTCCCCCTACAGGTAGGGTGAACTCCTCCTCACTCCTCTTCTCAGCAAACACAAACTTCCATTTATCTGGCAGTGGTGGAAGGGGAGGGGGGGCTAGAATAACAACAACTGAGAATGAATTCAGTCTATCTTCTTGGGTCGGAAGGGGAGAATTCCCTCCCCCTCCACCACCTAGAGAGGGGACAATGGGTAAGTCTACAAACGAGGGGTGAATAGGAGAAGAAACAGACCTATCCAACCTACTTGAAGGGGGAGAAGAGAGGGGAGAGGACTTTCTTAGAGGCCTCTGAGCATGAGGAAGATTATAGGTTTTCCAATTGGATTGGGGACAATTTTATTCTTCAGGGCTTTACCCTGGATTTTATCAACAGCCAATTGCTAGGCATTTTTAGTTCTATGATTTTGTTTCAGTTTGGTTCCATTAAGGCCAAAGTCAAGTGCTCCATCACTAGAAACAATTTCAAGGGGCTTAGAGAAGTCTAGATAAGATTTAGGGTTATCTAGGATAGAGTCAAATTTACCTTTGAGGTTGTCCAGGGTAGTAGAGAGAGCAACAGAATCCTGGTTCCAAACTGGTGGGGGGGAGATCTAGACAATAGGGGGACGTCTAGGAGAAAAAGAAGATTTGGATGAAGACAAAGGATTCTCGGGGCCTGCCTTGTTATTAGGTTTAGGAGGGGGGTTAACTTTTTTTTTCAGTGCATTTCTCTTCAAAATGATAGGGCATTCATTCTTCCTGTGGCCTTCTTTTCTACAAACGAAGTAGCCACCTAATCCACCCAAAAAAATTATCGGGCAACAAATAGGTACGAGGTCGATATCAAATTGCAAGGTCTCATGGGGGTCATTTCTGGGTTTAATTGAGAGGAGGACACGAATGTGTGTGTTCGGGATGAGAGTATTCGACTAGTCTATTCTAAGAACTTTTCCTATCGGCTCAAGTGCAAGCAGAATGAGCATTAGCAAATACGGAGGGAGGTTACCAATAATAATCCACCTTGGACTGGAAAGAGCAAGAACTTCATCTTGAGAGGCTTCAAGGGACCAAGGAATTTCCCTAAATTCACAGGGGCCAACTCTCCAAATTTGTTTTTCTACAATAGATTTCTAGGCTTTAGAGTCACAGAAAAACAAAATAAATAATCCCTTTTGGAGCATACGACAATAAGAGAAATGAAAACCTAATTTTTGCCCCCACATTTTATGAAACCACTCATTAAGAAAGTTCCTAGAAGGTATCCTAGAACTATCAACTGCAGCAAAAAATATCGCACAATCTCTAAGCCTGGCTCTCTCTTAATCAATAACAACATTCATCTGCGAGTTCAACTTAACAATTAACTTGGGCGGAACAGGATCCTTACCTCCATTTCCTTCTGCAGCTGGAAACCCTTAGGAGGCGTTCGCAATGAAGGCTACTCATTCCGGGAGGACTCATTCGTTCTGGACAGCCTACTTGAAGGACTTCGGCTTGGGAACGGATGGCACTTCTTCTCCATTCTGCTGAGCTTTCTCTCCTACAACGTCAACAGAAATCACTGGAGGTAGTTGAGGAACGACTTCAGGGTTTGCAGCGAGGGCATCATATGAAATGAGAGACCTATCTTTCTCCGCAAGATTAAATCCCTTGGTTGAAGAGCCTGCATTAATGGCACCCGGTGACATCGAAGCCATTAATGTATTCCCTATCGAGGAGTGTGAGAGGGTTCAGGTGAAAAATTCGAAGGCCAAGTACACCAAGTTGTAGAGCGGGTTCGTAATCATATTTTGGTTTTCATCCATTTTTAGATGTTTTTGGATTTTTAAAAGAACATTTTTCACTTTTTAAATTTTAGAGATTACCATCTCTCAAACAAGATCACATTGGTTTTCCCCCAATGTCTAGCAAGGTGTAGGACATGATAGATGGATTTGCAAGTTGATGGATCATAAATGAATAGGCCATGATAGATGAAGCGAGTGGATGTGACTCATAGGACCATCTCCTCAAGATTACCCAAGTTAGGGAATAAGAATATAGCAATGTAGGCTAATCATGTGGTGTTGGATAGCATATGGGATAATGACCTAGTGTCATGCAAGCATGTGGTCCAAAAGAGTGGACATGCCAAGAGGTCTTAGAGAACCTATTACACATTTTATGTTTTTCATTGTGATCAAGACCAAAGGGTCAATTTAGATAGGGAATGGATAGGATCACACAATTAGGATAAATGGGTGATGGAGGCTATGAGTGGATGATTTCGGATTATGGAAAGGCTTCTTAGGAATAATGAAGGTGGATTTGGGATAAGCAAGATCATGATAGGGTAGCATGGATGCAACAAGTGAAGAGGCTGATGGAAAGGATAACATATGTCAAGATACCTGATGGTCATGGATATGTTCAACCTTGTCAAGATCAAAGATGAAAGAAGGAAATATGATAGGATAAATGGTAGATAATGGATGGAACTTCCCCCAAGTGTAAAGTGCAAGAGGGAGCAATTACACATGACACCTATTTACCAGGTTTTCATCATGGTACTTGTCTAAGGTGCTACAAGAAATGGTTTTCACCATAGGACAAATTTATTTCTTTTTATTGTTCTTTTCTTTTCATTTTGATTTTTTTTTGGAGGAGCTCAAGCCTCTAGATCTTTGGATACTGCTCCTTTGGAAGTATGTGCTATGATGGGCCAAGACTACTAAAGTGTATGCTTAAATATGCTAATAGGCTGATGGTAAGGGAAAGGTATAAAGGATAAGTTTGATGGAGGATAGGATTTATGTGTAGGATTGGATAAGGGAAATGGACAGATAATGAATAGAAGGATAAGAAATATGTATAGGTGTAGATTGGTTAAAGGAGATGAATGGATGACAAATAGGTGTTGGATAATGGAGAGGATATTGAAAGGTTTATGTAGGGGTAGGTGAAAGTGTAGATCAACATCAACATACACATTGAAGGGTGATGGAATAATAGAGGAATAATGGGTGAAATAGCTGAAGGCTTTGATCTAGGAGAGAATATGGATCTTTGGATACAAGGACCCAAAATAGATGGATAAGATGAAATGTGTTTGGGAGAACGTGGAGTGGAAACCTTTGGAAGCTTGAATGTTAACTTTGATTTTTATTTTATATTCAAATCCTTTAAGAGAGACTTGGGAATCCATATTTTCTTTGATTTTCCTTTGTTTTTGGATGCTTTAGAATGCATTTCTTCGACTAGAGATTTAGGAATCCACATTTTCTTTTATTTTTCTCTTTGCTTGATGGACCTTTGCAGTCATTTGGATCTCTTTTTGCTTTGTATTTACATGTCAATTAGATTGGACATAATGATCTTCATATATAAGTGGATTCTTGATTATTTATTTTTTTATGTTGTACATCTAAATTGCTTCCAAAAGACTTGGGAATTGTGGATGAATAAGATTGATATGACTAGTTCATATGGATGGGTGTATAGAACTTTCTCAAGAATGCTCATCTTTGTTGATCTTGATACATGGTAGGGTAATGTTGGCCCATTTATGGTCCCCCAATTAATTTTTTTAAAACCAAGTCCATCTCATGATCAAATTGAAATTTGCACTTTCTCAATGATTTTGCTCATAATATTCTATGAAGATGGCATTTTATAAAGATGTAACATTTGAAGGAATTGTTGAACCAGGGCTCAGAAAGTCTAGCTGGTTCAGAATCATGGTTCATAGGTTCAAAGGTTCAAAACGTTCAAGGTTTAAAAAGTTCAGCATTCAAATCTGCAAGGAGTAAAGTGTTGAACCATTGAACTTGAACCTTTACGAAAGTTCAAGGTTCAACAGTTCAAACAATTCAATGGGTGTGAAAATATGAAGGAAAAATGATCAATGATGAAAATTATTTTCAGAAAAATTCTGTAATTTTGAACTTTTTTATTGAACCCCGAGGGTCAAAGGTTCAAAGGTTCAAGGTTCAAAATGCCAGTCAATTCTGTGCAAACATTCGACAATCCAAAAATGCATTCAAAAAAGGTTGCTGGTTATTTAAATCTAAGGATGACCCACCTATTATTTTGGCCTTAAGTATTCCTAGATTTAATCTTATAACCACGAGAGCTCATATGATATATTATTTTAATACTTTCTAGGCCCATCAGGAACATCAACAAGACTAGTGTCTTTGTCATTAGCAACATGTGCAATGGATTTCTCCTTATTGGTGTTCTCCAGCTTGGAAATGAGGATCCTAAGGTGCTCTAAAGAAGCCTTAAGGATCTTATAACTCTGCTCATCGATCTTCTTTAGTGTATCCTCCAAACTAGTAACTCTTTTTTCAACAACAGATAACCTATCATCCACCTCCTTAAACCTAGAAGTGTAGGCTTCATTCAAAGCTTCAACATCATTAACAACCTTGGTGAGATCTCTGAGCTCCTGAGGGAAGGAGCTATCCTTACTAGCACCAATAGCCTCCAGAAATGCCAATTTGTTGGTGAAGGCCCTTTGATTTATCTTCATTTCGTTCACCTTGTGGAAGACCCATTTAACAATCCTATAAAAATCCATTGCCCCTTCCTTTGTTGTCTACAACACATTCATATTGGGATCCTTACTACAATTATCAAATTTAGAAAATGTAGTTTTCTCCCTATGAGTGCCATATCAACATCAGTATTAACAAGATAACTCTGAGGAAGAGATCCACCACCAATCACATTCTTCAAAATACTATCCTCGCCCACATTTTTCTTCAACACATTCTCAAACATAGTGTTGGGTGGTTGAGGTGGGGAAGGGATAGCGTCGGAGTCCACAGGAATCAAATGCAAAGGTCTATTAGGGGCACAGGGAGCATGAGGTGGGGAGGGAGCAGGGGTATTCCTTCCAACAGCCCTAGGGCTTCTAACCACATATGCCGAAGTCTTAGATTTATTTTCAAGAGGGGAAGACCTCACATATTCCTTAAGGTTAGTGTCAATATCCTCGCTACCATCAACACCTTCTTCAACCCATATCTCCTCCTTAATTTTCTTCTTACTCCTTCCTTTCGACATCTTCCCCTTCTTTTTCTTACCAAACCGAGAGACCGCATATTTTCCCTTACCCTTGCTATCACTTTTCTCCAGGGTATCAGAATTAGTGTCTTCTTCTAGCTCAGTATCAAACTCCCCATCCTCCTTGAAATCATTAGATTCATGAGAATCCTCATCTGATGTTGAATGCTCAAAAATAGCTTGCTCAGTATAATTAGCTTTAAAATGATCAACAATTAAAACCATAAGCACTCAGGATTGACCCTAGCACTCTTAATACTTGAGTTCAGAGAACAAAAGAGATAATAGGGAAAAGATACCTTTTGTTTATGTTGAAAGTGGTTAAGCAAAATGAAATGAGAGCCATAAATGCGAGAGAATCTCCCATACAGCGTAATATATTGCATGATGGCGATGAGCACTGGCCTCCAAATCTTCTTGATAGTCATAGGGGAGTAGTAGGTTTTATCATTTTTTACCAAATTATCCCTCTCTATTTTCTTGGAAACTTCTTGATGGCAACATCAGTAAGCTTATGCTCTCTGTAGAAGTTCTTCTCCACAATGGACATACCAGTAACTTCTGCAATCAGCCCTTCATCAATTTTGACCTTCCTCCCACCAATAGTCATCTTCCCCTCATTCCAATCCTTCTTAAGCATTCTGGTAATTGAAGGGTTTCGACCATGCAGACGTTTCATGAAGTTTAAACCAAAGGAAGACTAAAGGCTTGATACACAATGCATCTTTTATAAAATGCAAGCCAATATAGGGTAAAAAACACCAAGAAAGTGTGTGAAGTCATTTCATAATTACTAATCAAATTGTCAGTCGGACAACCACCTTTACTTTTCATTATTGCTTGGGTCATTGGATAGTGCATCGTAACCAAATTTAAGTACTCCCGAATCTCCATATATCCTACCATGATTTAAGATGGCCTTGGCACCATAGGGGAAGTCCAACTCACCTTGCCAGATCACTTGTTTGTTAGATCTCACCACCACATTGGCTATCCAATCCGACATGGAATTAACTTCCCTAAACCCATGCGAGACAAAACATTTTTCAAAAGAATTAATAATTTCCCTTGCCTTAGATATAATGTTATTTATGGTCCATGAGTGGGGAGACAAACCCTTTAAACATCCGATTATGTTTTTGGAATCTCCTTCAAGCCAAACCTTAGTGTAACCCATTTTTTTAGTAAGCATGAGAGATTGAAGAGACAGCATTGCCTCAACTAAGTGGTTAGTCTGAGAACCCAAGGGGAGTGTCACCACCATTACACACTGGCCAAATTCATTTCTTATCACTCCCCCCACCCTGTCAGCCCGGGGTTACCCTTAGCTGCCCCATAATAAATGAATATATGTTATTTCATAAAAGTCAATTACATTTAATAAAAATATTACATATTTAACAAACCTCTTTTTTATGTAATAGTCGGACCAAAAAATTATATTACGCAAATCTAATCAAAAGTACATATTAAAGGATTGGGAGGAAAGCAAAAAAAAAAAATCAATTCTCAATCACCATAAGAAGATTAACGAGGGCAAAGCCTTATAAACACAAGTTCAAATAGGCATGGCCCAAAAATAACATATTTAACAAACTTTTAATATTATCTATATAAAATTGTATGTTATTCTTTACATCAACTTTTTAGATTGAATTTGATGATTGAATCATAAGGTTTTAGTCTCCCAATAATATAAGGTATCCAAAAGCATTATGCCTCAATTAAGTGAGGGCATTGTAGTGTAGGTTACAATGGTAGAAGTTATAAAATATATATATATATATATATATATATATATATATATATATATATATATATATATATATATATATATATATATATGGTAAACCAACCAATTGATCTTCATAAGACCAATCCAAATTTTGAGTGAAATTTCACATGATATCCTCAATCCTTATAATTTTGATACCTTAAAAGATGGTCCTTGGTCCAAAAGCTTCATTATCAATGGTTGTGGCCCTCTAATGTAGATGTCTTTGAAGTAGCTACTAATTTTTTAGTACTTTCAACTTAATTTGTAGATTGACTTTGTACAAAATAAATTGTAATTAAATAATTCAAAATTTTTAATATATGGTTATCATTTATGTACTATGTAGTTGTGCAATGAAATACAATTAACAATATTATAATAATAATAATAATAACTATAATTCACAATTATAAATTGAAATTTCACTTTTATTTATATTATATTTTTTATATTATTAAAATTTTAAAAATAAAATAAAAAACAGCTGGTTTTTCTCTTTTAACTTTTGATTTGTCAATGTTTTGCCTTAACTGTTATAATTTTATTCAAAAGGTATAGAGAGATATCACAAAAAGCTGTCACATAATATTGTGTCCAGCATATAAACTGTGCATGTGTTTGTATCTCTTTATTTTGTTTGCTTATCATTCTTCATTGACTGTTTATACATTAATTTTTGTAATCTGATCGTTTATCTATTTTGATTATATAATCTCAAATATATTATTTTGTCAATTTGGCAAACTTCAAATCACAATTTAAGTAAAAAACACATAATTATCAACCCCCATCAAATGAGTTGACAACCTAGTCATTTCCCCTTAGCTCGCAAATTGATTGTCACCTCTACTCGTATCTCCCAATCATGAACCAAACTCATAATCTAGGATTTAATTTCCACCATCCAAATTTCTTTCATTTTTTCCCTAGCCATCTCAAATAAAGCCAACAATGTTGTCTGAAACAAGTAAAAGACTTGAGAATATTGTTAAGAGCATATATATTTTATGCTCTAAGGGAAGTTTGTGAATTAGAATAATGAACGTTAAATGTTTTTTTTTATTATTCTTATTGTTTTATTTTGATATGCTTGCTTACATTTGGCATGCCCAGGGGGGCGGATCCTTTTATTTCTTACATTTTTCTAAATTTCTGAGGAGGTTTCAAGAAATTTAGATTAAAAGGTGCAAGTTTGAGATGTGGTTTTCTTCCATTTGGTGGCATTGATGCTTGAATGTCCATTCTCGCTTAGTTTCATTTGTTTTATTGTAACATGAGTAAATCATATCGTCTTTCTTTTGCTGACTAACAATTTATTACGTCATTTTTTGCTTCTCATCTCTTCATTCTCTGTATGTTTTGTTGTCCATTTTGAGGGAAATTATAAAGTCTTAGAAATGGTCTACTAAAAAGAGTCGCAGAATTTGAAATTACATTTTCATAGTTTTAAGTTTAAACTTTAAATAGTATTAAATCTCGAAAAAATTTCTTCCTTTATCGTTTTTGTTACAGTCTTGCAACAAATCTTGATGTCCCATTTAATAAAATTTATATTTGTTGGTACCCCTATGGAATCAAAAAAGCATTGCATAAATGAAAAAATAATTATGTCTCATTCCATCCCTCTTTCATCTCGTTAAAGAAAATAGAAAATGCATTGAGAATGATAATGAAAACAAAAAAGCGCTAGGAAAAACATTTCAAAAAAAAACAAATGTCAAATTTATAATTACAGTGCAAAGCCTAACAAATGACAATGTGAAGAGTAAGGAGGTGCTATGATAATTTTCAATGTTAACAGGCTACAAATTTTGATATGACATTTGAAGAGAAAAGCTGGTATGTTAGCCAAAGAATATCCTGATTATCGATAGTACTAGAGAACCTAGCACCCAAGCAAACAAAAGGAAGACAACAATGCCAGCTAAAATTGTTAAAAATGGAGGATTGCTTCCATCATTGTCCCTCTCTCTTATCAATTTGGTTTCCGTTTCCAATTCGCTGGTACTCTCTTGAGAGTTGCTGCTAGAAAATTTTACCACCAACAATTTCCTCCTGAAACTGCATTCCCCTGCACAAATTGTTAACTTCAATGAGCTAAACAAAGTTATAGAGTTATTAGTTTGAAAATTCTACATGTACCATCTTTGAAACATCAAAAAATTAATATAGAGAAAAATACCTAACTACATCTTTTAGCTGGAACCCATGGATATTTATCAATCTTTGCAGGATTTTAAACCTTAGAAATTGAAAAGATTCTATAGCAGAATTTGAAAAGGAGAGAACAGTTGCCACTGGATGTTTTCCATAATCTACAATCTTTTCAAACATTGTGAAGGGGAAAATATTTAATGCGCACAGACAGAAAACAGAAAATTGAAAGAATTCACAAACAATAAAATGCATACAATATGTAAAAATTGTACCCAATGTCAATACCCCAATACAAAAAGGAGATCCAATAAGTTGTGCCAATGACAAAAGAATATGTAGCTAAACCATATAAGGTAGATTGGGTCATCTATTCAAAGCATGAAAGTTCCTGGTAGTTTGTGCGTTTGATAACGGGTGTGGAATTGGTTATAAGCTGCAAGCTTTATATAGCAGCCATTAGCAATGTAAGAAATAACTTGTTGAATAAAGTTCTTATGGTATCAAATCCAGAAAAAATAAACCACTCATTTAATTTTATGTTGTGAGTTAAAACAGAGAAGTGATTTGCTCCTCGGATATTTCATAGTGAAAACTGAATGCATAACTGCTGAAGTAGTAAGGCATATGATGTAAGAAGCAAGCCAAAGGAGAAAGGCATATCCAGAAATGGAAGGAATTTGGTTTACTTAATTCACAATCCAATTGAATTTCTGAGCTGCTGCATATATTTAGTTAAGTCGGTATTTGGAGCACCTGATTTGAGCCATTTTCAGCTTCATCAAAAGCCTTTGATACTCTATCTGATGATTCCTTGTTGTCTTGAAGCTGAACCTTCAGTTTTGAATGGCTCTTCTTAAGCTTTCCAATCTCATCATAGGCAAAGAAAAGCTCTTCTTCAAGATCTACTCCATCTTCTTCATTGGTCTTATTTTCGTAATCTTCCTTCTGATCATTGTATTCTTCTATACCCATGAAAAATATTTCTTCTCTTTCGTTAAGTTTTGGGATCGTTGCAAATGTATAGCACTCTAAATTTTCTGTGTGTTTCAAATGAAGCAATCTCTCTTGCATTTATATTGGAAATGAGGCAAGGAGAGACATGTCCCTTCATGGGACATGTCTATTCATTATTATGAGATTAATATAATAACAATTGATTATGTAACTATATACATACATACATATAGATATATATACATACATCATTATTATATTAATTTCTCCTAATAGTATTATATATATATATATATATATATATAATATCTTCAATAATTTAGTCTTATAGGATTTATTCGACAAAAGCTACAAAACATCAACACTCCCTCTTAGCTAGGGAGGATAAATACAGGATATAATATTACCTCAGCGTAATATCAAGAATGGCATGTTTAAGAATATCCTTGATCAGAAGATATTCACCATTGGATATTATCTCATGATATCAAGAGCAATTGCCTCGAAATGTCAAGTCGCATGACATTCACCAAGTACTCCAAGTAATGGCCTCATAATATCAAGTCGCGTGATATTCACCAAATACTCAAAAACGTTCATAGGGTATGTGCACACGTATCCTCAATAGTACTTACCATAGGAACATTATATTCATGGTCTGTTTAAGGAAATTAATCCACCATGCAAGATATTCATGGTCTGTTAAGGAAATCAATCCACCATGCAAAATATTCATGGTCTGTTTAAGGAAATTAATCCACCATGCAAAATATTCATGGTCTAAGGAAATTAATCCACCATGCAAGATATAATCTATCATGATCTGCTCAGACATCATAAGATATCCATCATAATAGAAGATTAAGTTATAGTAAGATCACCACCTTCCAATAACTTCAACAAATACAAGTGATAATCATTTTGAAGTCGTCACTTCCTCATGATATACACAGGGGGCAGGCCCATTAAAAACATGGAGTCACACACATGACATCCACCATGTCTCAGCGCAAATTGTGGAAACAAGGGATTTCACCTCGAACTTCTCTCACAGAGAAGAACTCCTTAAGCAGATATCAATCTGTTGAACTTTTCATCCAAGATTGTTTATGATAAACTGTCAGACTCCCTCTGAATCTGATATCAATCTTCTTTTTCCTAAAAGAGCATCCCCAGAAAATATCAAGGCAAATAGCTCTTATAGTACGTATAGAAATACAAAGAGAGAGACTATAATGAGTAGATAAATGTAATACTCAAGAATAATAAATACTTATCTGTGCATCAGCATCTTTGATACAAGTTGCTCCAATGAGGGTCCATATGCAACAAATCAGAAAACGTCTCCATATAAGCGTTTGTCAGCAATATTAGGATTCATTATTATTAACATACTTTTATATACATATATATAATTCTGATTTCATTATTATTTATATATATAATATAATATTAATATATGTTTTATGACCTCCACTGAATTGACAAGTATGCCAATTATTGGTCTTTTATTCTTAATTGAAATCGAGCCTTTTCAATACATAAACAGTGGAGACAAGTCTCCAATCTACCAGCACTAATTCATATATCTATTTAATAGTTTCTCTTCTATTCGATGCTTCAGACCATATGAATATGCTGTTTATATGTACGATGAGTGGCTGCAATATCTAATATAAATATTAATATTCTATATTCTTATGTCTCTTGCAAGTCCATGTGATACTTACCTGTTCTACCAACTCCCAAATCCTTCGTATCATACATAAGTTTTCAGAGAAAGACATAGAATAGGAATTATCAATACATGGACTGGGAACAGGGTTGAGCATTCAATTATTATAGACTATTCAGAAAATGAGTCGGCTCTTTGACTATAGACATATTAAATTTCTGATTAATGTATATGGAATAGATTGCCATATAGCTATTCAGTGCTTTCAATATAACAACCCAGATTTATTTAGTTTAATTTTCCCATATGATACATTTGCAGATATGCTGATAAGCCATACGTACAAATTTATATCTGGTCTGCTGTAGTATATACTCTACTCTTCAAGATAATCAGCGACTCCTAAAGGATAAAATTCCCCTATCTTTCCACGTGATCAGAATAAGTCTATTGTATATTCCATTCGCAACTTTTCTATTCCCCTCGTGCACAGTTGAGCTTGGATGTTGCTTCACTTTTCTTTTTTTTATCTTTCTTACATTTGCAGCCTGGCTCTGATGCCATGTTAAGTTTAGGGATCGCTGCAAATGTAATAGCACTCTAAATTTTCTGTGTGTTTCAAATGCAGCAATCTCTCTTGCATTTATATTGGGAATGAGGCAAGGAGAGACATGTCCCTTCATGGGACATGTCTATTCATTATTATGACATTAATATAATAACAATTGATTATGTAACTATTATACTATACACACACACACATATATATATATACATCATTATTATATTAATTTCTCCTAATAGTATTTTAGATATATATCTATATATATCTCACATAATAATATATATATATATATATATATATATATTCAATAATTTAGTCTTATAGGATTTATCCGACAGAAGCTACAAAACATCAACATCTTTCACTAGGAGAACCTCCATCATTGTCTTCTACTGAGCTGATGTAATCTTTAGAATAAATGCTCTTAGAATTTCGAAAATTCCTCTTCATCTCTTGAAAACCCTTTTTATTGTACTTTAGTTTTTCTTCAATCTTGATGCCCTCTTTCTTTGCACAAGGACATTTGGATGCAAAATGTCCCACCTTTCCACAGCTGAAACACTTGAAGGGTAGCTTCCCTTCATACTTTACCGAACCTTTCTTCATTCTTCTTACGAAATGTGCTTCTTCATCATCTAAATCACTATCACTCAATTCATATTTCTTTATTCTTTCTTTTTGTGAAACATTGAATGCAGCCTCCCTTTTGGATGTTTGACCAACGGGTTCTCATCTCATATGCAATTAAAATACCATGCAACACATTTTTAGTTAGATTGCTAAGATCTTGCATCTCTTCTATTGATGAAACCTTTGCATCAAATCGAAAGAGGAATGACCTTAGAATTTTTCCAATAACTTTTGATTCTTCAATCTCTTCACCAAGGCCTTTAATAGTGTTGGATACCTCATCCACACAAAGTAGGTATTGAGCAATAGTTACTTCTTCCATTTTGAGGCTCTCAAACTGTACTCTATAAGTTTGAAGCTTTGCCTTCTTAACTTTTCCATCTCTATATTTTTCAATTTATCCCACATCTCTTTTGCAGATTTACAATGCTTTACTTCAACAAATTCAGATTCGGACAGCCTGCAAAGAATGGCATTCTTTGCCTTAGCATTACATTCAGTGCCTTTTTACCAATAGCATAAATTGGAGAAGTTGTCAGAGTTGTGTAACCATCAATCACTGATTGTCAGATATCAAATCCAAGTGCACTTAAATACGTCTCCATTCTTATGCTCCAAAAAGCATAATTTGTTCTAGGAAATAAAGGAGCCCGATTAGTGGAAAAACCATGTCCTTCATTACCAGCCATTGTGTGCTTCTCAAGATCTACCTTCAAGCTTGTCAGGCTCTTTTATGAAGGAACTGTTCTCTAATACCAATTGAAGAGCACGCACTAATACTGAGAGGGGGGAAGGGGTGAATTTTAGCACTTGTTTCAAATCTGTAAATATAATTTCAAAAACATCAAGCAAACAACACATGCGAGAACACATAAATTACATGGAAAACCCCTAAGGTAAAAAACTATGGCAAAATATTGCTTTTATTAACTTATAACAAAATGTAGGCAACAACCTACATAAGACACCAATCTTACAAACGTGAGCACCAACTCAGTATGAGTCACCGACCTCCAATATACTCTGCTCAAAAAAAGCTCTCTATATTCTGCTCAAAAAATCTTCTCTATATTCTGCTCAATAATCATAAATTTGCACTTTCACTTTTCTTCATCACACTTCAATCTTTGATTTTTAAATCACTAAAAAATCTTCTTAGACTGCACTTTCCTTAACCATTAAAAAATCATCTTCTTAAACTGCATACTCCTTTTTTTTATTTCATAAATATCCATAAAACTCTTCCTAAATAAAAACTACTAAAAATGGCACTGCTGTTTGGGTTCTCAAAATGAACATTTCTAAAATATTTTGTTGCCCAAATCGGGTCATGAAACCTTATCAAATATGTTTTAAATCTCCATAAAATCTTTCTTTTTATGACACATTCAAACTTTCTTTTTTTGACATATATCAGATTTGGTTTATCTTATCATATCCTCAAACATTATTTTCTTGTTTACTTCTAAAAGTGACTGCTAGATTTATGTGATTTGCTTTTCTTTCTTTTCTTGGCAATGCTTAAATTCTTTTAGCAATATCAAACATTAGGCGAATTCTTTCTAACACAGCAGCAAATTCTTTCTAACACAGCAGTTTCTTATATCCTTCTAACACGGCAGCATATTCTTTCTAGAAGCAGCGAATTCTTTGTAACACGGCAATTTCTTATATCTTTTTGCATGTATCAAGCTTTGACATCAAAGACAATTATCTAACAGTTGGGTGGCTAAAATGTAATTTTTTCTTGCAGCTTCTCAATCATAACAAATGTCTCAATTGGGACAATATTAGGAAAAGTGGCTTTCAAGGGCTTTCTATCTGTGTTCTCTACAGTGGTAATGAAGATTCTTCCAATCACCTTTTCTTACAATGTCCCTTTTCTATGGAACTCTGGAAGAAATGATGATTTTTTTGCAACAGACCTATGGTATATGCGGCTACTCTGTTGGCATTTTGGGAGAGTATGGGCCACCCCACCTGCTTCAACTCCCTTTCTAATAGCTGCCTAGGAAATTGGACTCTCTTTTATTCTTTGGCAGCTCTAGCTGGAGCGAAATCGTCCAAGTTTTTCAAGATTGCAAGCACATAATTCTGCAAGTCTCGCACAAGGTCAAAGGCATGCTTAAGGAGGCAAATGAAGCTAAATTTGGCATAGAAGAGCCTCTTATGTTTTTTGATGCTTGTTAACCTTCTGGAGCTTTCTATGTCTCCTTCCCCATCTTCCAAGTCAAGCTCTCCTTCCCAGTTCTCAACAAAGGCAAAGACAAGTGGCAAATGGTCTCCTCCTCCTAGCGGTTTCCTTCAAATCAATACATATGGTTCATCTCACGGTATCCCAAGAAAAGCTAAGATTAAAGGCTTAGGATGGGGTGATGAAGGCTGTGTTCAATTCTTCTCTTCTACCTATATGGGGTAGCATTCAAATAATTTAATGGAAGCTCTAGCAAACCTTACAGAAGTGGAAAAAGTGTGGCAATGGGCAGGTGCACAGTTATTTGCAAAACAGATTCTATGATTTTGGTCTCTCCTCAATAAAAAACATTTTCATGAGGCTTCTTGGAGACTAGCTCAGGTGGCCAAGCAGATCCTTGATTTGGCCAAAAACTTTGATTCTATTTCCTTAGTTCATATCCCCAAAGAATGGAATAGGGTAGTTGAATGTTTGGCAAAATGGGCTCCTAAGGGAAGGAAATTCTGGAATGTCACTGGTTGGGGAGATCTAGATCCAGGTATATCCCAACAATTTCTAAATCTTATTCAGGATGATTAGTTGGAAAGATTCTCGCCGGTTAAGGAGGGACAGATTGTATCCTGTTTAGAGTTCTAACTCTGGTAGGCTTTTTGTTGATTGGCTTTGTAAGTGCACCCTTTGGCCCTTTCTTATTATTATTTTAATGACGGGCTGCTGTCTGGAAATCTATTTGTTGTATCTAGATTTAATGTTCTCTTACTAATTTATTGTTTTTTATTCCTAAAAAGAAGTCAAATTAATGATAGAATGAACATGTTAGATCATTTCATGTAAAGAAACCATAATACTAATTAGTTTTTAAGTCCAAGTTAAAGGATGGTGCATTCTTTCAACCCTAAAACAATTTCAATTAAACCTTTGAAGGGATGATATTGATGGGTGTTTTGTGAATGCCACGCTAGCAAGGAAGCAACATGCCTTCGAGTCGTATATTACCAACCTCAATCTGATTTTGAATCCTCAACTTGAATCTTTAAGGACCATTTCCATTGCAATTATCATGGGACCTTTTGCACAATTCCAGCTTTAGAACATCCCAAAATAAGATCTTTCCTTGCAACACTGCTCTATCCTTCACAAGAAGGTCAAGCAATTCATCTATCCATGCTTGTTAGTCTCATGAATCTGGCACCTCCCTGGTATGGCAAACTGAGACAAATTCCTGGGGTGCAACTGTGTGTTCAAATCCTCCTAAATCTGAACAGTGTCCACTAGGAGATTGTCTTGACACCAAGAAAAATGTAGTGGCCACCAATCCATCGAGAAATCTTTCTTTTCGGATATTTTCTTTTCTAATATTTTTGGATTTTGGATTTTTCACTTTTTTTAGATTATTTGACTTTTGAGAGATCTAACATATCTCTGATTTGACACTTGAAAGCTCATACTGGTTCCAACCAACTGAATTTCTTCACTTGATGGTCCTAATTTTGACAAACTTTGATTGTGAAATGAATGATCAGATGGTTTAGCCTCCTAGCACCAATTCTGCGCCAATTCTGTTGATGGATGTTTTGTGACCACACCAACACAGAATAAACTACCAAGGTACCTTATCCTCTCTTGAGAAAAATCTCATGTATGCTAAGATTGTGAGAGATCATAAAGGTGATTCCAAGATTCTTTTCTGTCAAGTCTTGGCGTGTGGATAAGCTCAATGGTCGTTGTGATATACTGGTAACACAAAGGGACTTACGTTTGAATCATTCTTCACCTCTTCCACAATGTTGGTTGGAACTTCTTCATTGGATATTGCAATCTCGTGATGCTTCTTCCTTGAACGACACAACTGAAATGAACAGAAATTAAAGGGGAAAGGGGTAGAAGGATCTAAATCTACTCCTAAGGGCAATGATATCAATGGATACTAGTTTGATGGACAAATTCTAAATACCCAAGTTTTGCTTCGCCAAGATCAACTACAACTCTACAAGCACTAGTGCAATCTTCTGAGGGTTATGCAAAAAAAATTCATATCATAATGCACGCCATCATAACAAACAATGCACATTTAATGATCAAAGTTAAGCATCCATATAACAGGGGCTCAAGCTAACTTTACACTGCAACTTTTAATTAACAAGATGCAAAAGGTATGAGCCATGGAATTCATCAAACAACATTACATTCTCCATTGAAATCAAAACACTTTATCTAACAATTGAGAAATTGGAAGAACACCATGCAACAAGTTGTAATAAACATGAATCCACCATATCTTCAACGAAATCATTTTTCTTTTCTCCAAGTCTTATAACAATGTCTTCTCCTTCTCCTATCCTACTTCTACTTTAAGGAGCAAGAGCTCTTTACCTTTACTTCTGATGAGCTATCTATCTATCTCCCTATCTTATATATTACAAATGAGAAGGCAGGGTGTTTATATAGGTTTTCAAATTACAATGTGTGGCCCAAATTGAAACAAAGTAGAGGGCCCAAATTTTGACATCTCAGCCCTAATTAGGGTTAGATCAAGGGTAGAGATTCCATCATAATAAAGCGGGTCCACATGGACCAATCCAAAGAGGAGTGTCCACTCAGTGGACGCATGGTCAGAGTTGACCCATATGAGGCAAGATGTGCACTAAGCATTTAACGACCCATTGCTCAAAATAGCTTGTCATTTATTCCTTTCCTTAAATGTAGAGAATCTAGACATGTCAACTTTGGACGGTGATTGGGCACCATTCTTGTTGACCATTTTGTCATTGCTGAAGTCTTTCATACTTGAATTGGATCTCAAGAACTTGAATGTCTTCCTTGAACATCTAGAATTAGAATTCTTCCTCCTTGTTCTTTTCTGACTAGAATCTTTGGATTTCCAGAGGAACTTCAAGATGTTGCATTCTTCTACATTTGTAGTTGAACTTTGATCTTTGAGGTCTTGAACCTTGAATGCTTTGAACTAGATTGCTTGAAACTTGGACGTCTTCAACACTAGAACTAGAATTCTAGGACTTGAATGTTTGGAACTAGAATTCTTCCTCCTACAAAATAAAATAATTGACATAAGAATCATGCAAGAAATTAAAAATATAACACATAAAAACTCTTTCATATTTTTCATTCTACTTAGAATGAATTTCGAATTTTGAAGAAGGAAACCTCTTGACTTTGAAAATTAACTACAAATTTCTTACTCTCTCTCTAAAACTGATGCCTCCTCTCTAAAATTCTCATGCCTCCTCTCTCTAAAATTCTCACGCCTCCTCTCTCCAAAATTCTCATGCCTCTTTCTTCTCTCTCCAAAATCCTCACGCCTTCTCCAAAATTCTCATGTATCTTTCTCTCCAAAAACTCACACCTTCCTGATTCTTCAAACTCAACATGGGAAAATGAAAACAAATCCTCATCTTAAATATTTCCGCCATATCCTCCAGTTTACTACTCCAGGGAAGATTCCCTCTCACCCTCTCGCAAGTTGTCAAAAAGTGTAATGCACTTTCCTTTATTTTCCAAAGATTCCATTTTGGGCACTTAACTTCATCAAGACACTTTTTTTCATGGGCACATTTTGAATAGGGTGTAATTATTTATTTAGGCAATTGAATTATTTGCAATTTGACTCTTAGGTGCCAATTAAATAGATAGGAGAATTTTTAATTTTTTTTAAAATCAATGAAACCCGAGGACTCGTACCACCCATCCAAAAACCTCAAAGTACCCATCCCCGGGACGCCCTTGCACCGGGTACTTGGAATACCCGAGTACCTCCACCTCCACCATTCCGCAACCACGTCGCCGGCAGGACAGGTACTTGAATTTCTATTTGATTTTTTTTTTAATTTCTGAATGTTACTATTGGGCATGTACTATGTTACTATGTTGAATGTTCAATTGTTCTAGTTCGTGTTGCAATTTTGCTATGTTCAAGTATTTCAATTTGGTATGTTATACTCAAACATCATTTCATAACTAGCATTTCAAGTTCTATGTGTATTGTATACAGCACCCCCCTCTCCCCCCCCGCTGGCCCCTGTTGTCCCGAAATTGAGGCCCTTTGTCCCCCCATCCTGGAAATTCATCCCAGCGTCTCAACATCCTGACGTATCCCAACGTCGGTGTTACACTAAAAAAAACAAATTTCCAAAAACTCCCAACATTTAATTGATTTTCCACACTTAATCCATTTTAATCATTTCCATTCGAATTCTTCCTCCATGAGCACACTTTAAATACATGGGTGGATTTTAATATCTAGTCAAAAGTTTAAATTTTCCTTGCAATATTAAACCTTTGATTTTCCTCAATCAAATTTTAAATCCACCTTTGCAATTTCTTCCATGGACGTTAATTAGGCACGTGAGAAAATTCCGGTTTGCAAACTTCATCAATCTTATCTCACCTTGACCTTGGGCGCCAGTTTAAACATATGAGAAAGATTTTTGCATTCAATTAAATTCTCAATATTTCCATCGCTTTACAATATCCAACTTGGATTTTCCAATTAAATCATTTGCACTCCACTTTGACCATAGGTGCACATTAGATATATAGAGGGCCTTTTAATAATTTTCCACCATCCTTTCGATTTAATTTTCCAGTGCACATTGGTCACGGTGAAGAATTCCAACGTTTTGAACAAGTTTCTTGACTTGCACTCATGGGCGTTTATACACCATGAAGGAGGATTTTTGTGCTTTCAGACTATTTCTTGGTATTGTGAGACCAATGTTGATGGGCACATACCAAGCATGATGCCGAATTTACTACCTTGGGAAGAATTCTCTGCATACTGTGAAGTAGCACTCTTGGGTGCATATGGGTAGGATTGGAGAATTTTGCACACTGAGATGTGCATTCCAGCAATTGTGAAGGATTTTAATCTTGTGAACCTTTTCCTTGGTACCTCAGAAGTAGCACTCATGGGTGCATATCGAGCTTTGTAACGGATTTTGATGTTTTGCAACAATTCCTTGCATATGTGGATTTTCTTACCTTTGAAGAATTCTTTGCATCATGAAATAGCACTCTTGGGTGCACAGAATGCCAGTAAGTGGATTTTTTTTGCCTTCGGCGGAATTTCTTGCCCACGAAAAACCAATGCTCATGTGCACTATCTTGTCCTAGTTAAGGATTTTAATCCTTTGAAATGTATTCCTTGTCTATAGATTAGTGCTCTAGGGCACATATGTGCCTTGCAAGAGGATTTTGAGAGTTGAAAATTCCTTGGTGAGTGGAAACTAGCACTCATGAGTGCACTTGAGGCCTTGTGATGGATTTTTTGACTTCTGAAGATTTTCCACGCCCTCCAAGGATTTGCACTTATGGGCGCATATTAACTAACCATTGAGGAGGAATTCTCACATTTTAAAATAATTCCTTGCCACCCTAAAAATGGCGCTCATGGGTGCAAATGAGGACCTGTGGCAGATTTTCAACCTTGTAACATATTCATTGGCATTCATGAAACAATGCTTATGGGCGAAAATTGCCTTCGGTGAAGGATTTTCATGCCTTAGAAAAATTTCAGCTATCTCTTCCAACTTCTTGCTTGGGTGCACCTTATAGACATAGGAGTAACCCACATTAAGGAAATTTTAAGCACTTCCAACATTTCTATTATCTGAGCGCAAATAAGACAATTTGGTGGAATTTGTGTTTAACTAACCATTTTCTTGCATTCCTCCATTTTCCTGAATCAAGACTTGGTCATTTTCCAATTTTCATACAATTTCTACCCTTTCCGACTTGGGCGTTTTTGGGAGGGTGTCATGGAATTTTCCATGACTAAGTCATTTTTGCCATTTTCTCTTCCTCTCAATCAATACTTAGACAAAAAATTTACACCTTTCCATCTTGAGTGTTTATGATCAAGGTCTCTCCGTACTTAGTGATTTTTCATGCCCTTCTCTGTTGGGTGCTTTTTCAGGAATGTTCTTCAAACTTAACCATTTAAGAACCAAAGGCAAGTAACATTTCATTCCAAACTCAGCCAAAAATTGCTTGATCTCACTCAAAACAGGGGGAACTTTGGGAACCAGACCAACAACTCCCAGGAACTAATGCCAAAAACACCCAAGGGGACTAAAAAGAAGGGAGTCCCCATTTGCATTGGGGCAATGTGTGAAAACGCCACAACGGTTAATACAAGGAAACATATGAAAACTAAGGATTGGATGCACAAGGGATGTAATGGTTAAATATTACTAGACTAAATTTATTTTAAAAACATTAGAAAAATTCATTGTAAACATAACTATTTCCATTATATTTTTTATTTTTTCCAAACTAACAAAAATTCAAGCTTTGGTGAATTTTCTTTACACGTGCAATACATTGGTATTATAACCACATTATATTTCTCACAACCAACTAGATATACAAAAAAAATGGAAAAAACAATCTAAATTCTCACAAGAATGATAATATGGTCTCCAAACGCTGAAATATGAAATTATATATCATTTTATTTTAGAAATGTTGGACCATTAAAGAAATACCATGATGTGGTCTTTGAAATAGACTTTCATAATCTTGGAAAAGGAAAGACCGTGAAAACTATAGTAAAATTAGAGACTATTCCATGGTCTCCTAAGCACATCACCATGTAAACACTAGTCAAATGAGAAGCACTTTATGGTCTAGCAAGCTGCCAGGCACAATAGTTAAAACCTAATGGACTTCATTAGGAGTGACAAATCTATGATCTTCTTGGCACAAGATCATGCAAACACTTGTGCAATTAGAGAAATGAGATTTTCTTGTATAGTCTTGACTCTTGACCATTTAAACATTTAGTAGAACAAGTGACTATTTTATGATTTCACGAGCACAAAAAAGTGAAAGTGTGACTAGAGTGGGTATTTTATGATCTTATAGGCAAAAGCCACAAACACTAACAAAGTAGAAATAATGTTATATAAATACATCAAAGGAAAAAAAAAAAATTTGATCAAGAGACCAGTGAGGAGTTAGCTCCAAGATGGAGAGGAGAATTGCAATTACCTTTTTCCCATGAATGGATGAGATGTGATACATACTATTGGTATCTCAAGATATTTGCGCGCTGCCATAATGAGGCTCTATAGGGCAGTAGTTTGTTTTTTCTAGACTGGTCAATGATAATCTTTCCTTTCTATCTCATTAGAACGGCATATAAACTAATGGTACAAAATGACTCCACACGACCAATCATCAACCTTGGCATCCCATGGTCTTTTTGAAGTGAGCATCTTGGGGGAATAAACTTCATATGTTGGTCCCAAGCATTTTAAAATACTTGAAGCCTTTTATGCTCAACCTCAAAGATATGTTTACACATTTCAGAACTATGTGTTTATCACCCATGTGATGCAAGAGTGAAAATCTACAATTAGCATAATGCAGCTTAAGCTTGTGGAGAGAAGTATTTTTAGTAATTGTATGGGCTATTCATGAGGCAAATCAATAAATGAAATGGAGATCAAAATTTATGATTCATGGTTGAATCTTGTCTCATCTGATCTTTGAATGTCCCCTTATGCGATTTCTAGGGTTTTGTCTAAATTCATAAATAGCAAGAGACTTCTTTCTATCTATGATAGCACTGTAATGCCCCCCTTTGAGAACAATGAAATATATCCACTAATTTGCAACACATTTATCAATTGAATAATTAGAATGAATAACAAATTATTAAATAATTACAGAAGATCACAATGTTCTTGAATTTCTGATATTAAGTCAATTATGCAAAAGAGATAATGTCGATCTGTATCAAGTTCCGATTGCTGCTCCTGATTTATGGCTCTAAGATCATGCATTAACTTTGATTAAGTCTTCCTATTAAAAGGCTTTGAAACTTATCTACTTTATCTGATTGGAATCTCTTTAATTATGCAGTTCAGTTATAAAGTTTTCACTGATTTATATATTTGAAATAAATGCTTCCATATTGTAGACTTCTGCTGCTCAACTTGAGCCCTTCAGATTAGAATAAGAATATAATATAAAACCTTCACATATCTTTTCTCCACACACTTCTCATTCAATTCTATATCTTTATATTTCTAATAGAGAGATGCATCCCTTTGAAGGATGGTGTCCTTCCAAAATAAACATAATGTTCCTTTCCTTAATCACACCCCTTGAATACAAATCATCTTCCAAGAATTGAATTATTGTTTCTTATTTTCAATCAGCATAATTAACCACAAATCGCAGCTTTTGATAAATATTAGTCAAACTATAAATCGCATCATTTGGTTAACATTGCACTTAACATTCTTTGCAAATCATTGCTTGTACTAATCAACCAGTTGTAATCAGATTGCATCATGTGGTAAACATAATGAAATCGCTCCAACTTAGTAAGATCGCACCTCTTCTTAATAGTCAAATGCTGTGCTATAATTGCTGCTAATCAATATTTGACTTGGATGAATTGCCGTTTAGCAATGGCCATTTGATAAGTATTAGGAGATCACTGTATCCTTTAAGTGAATTAATCATTGCTTCTGAAGTCACAATTATATAAACTTCTGTTAAAATTGCTGGCCTGCTTAAGATTCTCTTTTCTCATAAACTTGTTTGTATACTGACTAAAGATCAATTAATCATTGCTTCTGAAGTCACAATTATTTAAACTTCTGTTAAAATTGCTGGCCTGCTTAAGATTCTCTTTTCTCATAAACTTGTTTGTATACTGACTAAAGATCACCACCTTATCGTTTATTAACATAACATATAGACTACCTTTGATGGAGCGATGTATAGTCAGCCATCTTCAGAGAAATATTTAAATGTAGAATTGACCACCAAATCAAGTCGGTTATGTTGATATTCAGTAACCTGATAGATCGCTGCAACATCATGGATGAAGATCTCAAATCTCATAGTTACTACCTATTGTGAGGTCTTCACACCATTGCCCCATTAGGAATGGGGACCCCCTTCATTCCTAATTGTTGTTAGTAGGTTTAGGTGGTAGAGTAGATCGGCGATAGTTTTTGGTTTTGCAAGTCTCTTGAAATTGAAAGTCTTGAGTAGGAGGGGACTTTGAAGTACCCAAGCCTTAGAGAGAGAGAAGAAAAGCAATCAAAGAGTATCAGATTTGATTAAGTAAAGGGATGGAATAAGAGTAGTCAAGAGGAAGAACATTAAATTTGTAGGAGGTTAGGCAAGGATAATCTTGACTTAGTCATTTGGTGAGAATATTCATGTCAAGCCCTTGGGCTTGACAAATCGAATTTAGTAAAGAGTTTGAGCCCCAAGTTTGGTCCATTTCATGGCAGGCATCAAGATTCAATCAAGGATTCCAATTGGCAAGCATTGAGTTTGAGCTTAAGGGATTATGAAATACATAATGAATGTTCTGTTAATGTTTAGTAGCTAGATCAGATTCTAGCTCTCATTATTTTAATTAGGAAAAATTAAAATAATGAATTAACTATTTTAATTAAGGACTAATTATTTATTTATTTTTGGAGAAATGAATAACTTATTATTTTATTAGAAGAATTAAATAATGTATTGAATTGGGAGATTATGTATTGGAGAATTAATATGAATTGATTATTTATTTAATTAGGAAAATTAAATAAATAATTGTGATTTAAAAATATTAAGTTATATCTTTAATTTAACTTAATCGAGCTATTGTATTTATAAATACAATAAATTTAATGGCAATTTAAGGGCCAGGCCCCTCCTCCTATACTCTAACGTCTATGGACATTTTCATTATTGGTGCCAAAGATTTAAATTTCACGGTCGGCCTTGGAGGCCGACCCTACCATACTGATTTTGTCTTCCTCATATATAATCAGGGAGACTTTCGGACTCTATCATCAATTCAACATTTTTCAATTAGCTGGCATGCGAAAATCAGTCTCTGCTATCAGCATCAAAGAATTTCCTCCACCATCAGATCTGGGCCAACTTCGCACATGAACAAGGCTATATGCGATATTTAAACTGCTCTTCTAATCAGCAAATTCAGTCTGCAATACATTTACAACATAGAATTTCCTCCAGCTGCTTCAATCAGTACTGCGAATTCATGGTGTGACTACAAACATAAGACTCCAGATTCACGCCTAGGCATGTGCGACTTGACTTGCTCCAATCTACACATTAATCAGAGAATCAACAACAAGCTTATGGTGGACTGATCCAGCAGCAAGTTAATGGTGGAGCTGGTTATCTGATTCCAGACATCTGGGCTTCAATATCATTACTGAGATCTGATTGAGGATTCAAATCTGAGCAATTATTTGAATCAGTCCTCCACAGGTGATTTGCTTCATGGATCGGGTATCCTCAGCAATTCATAGCGATATTATTGTAAGTTAATTGGGAAGCAATAATCACTTGGATCTAAAGCTGGGTTTTTCCTCCTACAGGTTTCCCAAGGTAAAATTGTGTTGCGTCTCTTATTCTGTTTTTGTTTAAATTTACTGTTATGTTTTAAATTAGATCTGATTACTTAAAACTTAACATGGTATCAGAGCACCAAGTTCTTGCTAACTGTATCAGATCTAACTTGTATTCTTTAGATTTGTTGTCTTTGTGTGTTTCTTTCTTGTGTCAAAATGGTGACAGGATTGAAGGTGGAAGATAGACTTGAAGGTGCCCTCAACTTCAACTCTTGGAAAGTACAATTCTTGATTGCTCTTGAAGAACATGACTTGCTGGAATTTGTTCAAAGTGAAAATTTTGAAACATCTACGGATCCAGAAATGCTTCGTCAATTCAAGAAGAAAGCTATCAAGGCCAAGAAGGTCTTAATAGATTATGTCAGAGATCATATTGTTCCTGTCATCTCGAGGATGTCTACAGCCAGAGATATGTTCAAACAATTGGAAGGTATGTTCGAAGTAAACAACATGAGTCGAGCACTTACCTTGAGAAGAGACTTACTTCAAATCAAAATGAAAGAGGATGAGTCAGTCATGGAGTTCTTCATGAGGATTCCAGAATTAAGAGATAAAATAAGTGCTATTGATAGTGAAGTTGTAGACAAGGATCTCGTCATGCTTGCACTCAATGGGCTCCCTCCCTCATGGGAACCCTTCATTCAAGGTTTAAGCGGTAGAGGTAACTTTCCCTCATTTGATCTCCTTCATGCTGACTGCATTCAAGAGGAATCTAGGCTCATAACAAGAGGAATCAAGTCTACCCGTAATGAAGAAAACTTAGTTCTTGCTACCCAATCAGTCAAAGGTGATCATTGGAAGAAGAACAACTTCAAGAGGAACATCGATTTCAGATCCAATGATGCTAACAGCTCAAGGAAAAAGCCAAGAGATCTCTCTCATATCCGATGCTTCAAATGTAACAAATTTGGTCACTATGCCACGGATTGTCAAGTTCAACTCATTCAGCAAAACGCTAACCTAAGCAAAGTTGTCAACCTTGAAGATAAGGAAGACTTTCTCCTTTAGTATTCTTTTTGTGTTAGATAGTTTAGAATCAATGTTGTTTGAGATCTAACTATTTTATGTTGAATCTAACATTAGGGTAAGGATATGTGTTGTAGTTTTTTTATTTTGTGCACGAGCGAGGATCAAGAGGGAGTCACACACTTTCTCATTATTTAAGTTTGGCATATTCAGATTTAAGAGGTAATGAGTATTTGGCTTGGAATTCTCTTGGGTAAAGTAATCTTGAATCAATTTTGACTTTTGTTCATCATTGAACTAACTTGAAGGGATGAGTGTATGTCTTTTCTTAACCCTGAGTACAGGAAATTGATTGGATCTTTTGGAGTGCCTCTTCAAGAGAAGCTGTTGGGTTTGGCATCTCAAAAGAAGACCGAGTGCCTTGGAAGTTGTGTTGGAAGAAACTTGAAGTTGTGGAGGACACAGCCATTGCTGAGAGGGAGTCTCAGCTTCTTTGATGTACTTGATTAGATTAACCACCCTTGCGGGCAATGCAAGATGGATGTTGTATTATTTAGATCTTCTTTAAGAGAAGATATGTATGACCACCCTTTGCGAGCAATGCAAGGTGGAGATGTATTTGTTGTATATTGACCATCTTCTACAGGCAATGCAAGATGGTGTTGTAATCTTTTTGAAGTCCACCCTCTGCGGACAATGTAAGGTGGCAAATTTTTTTATCACCCTCTGCGAGCAATGCAAGGTGATCCTTTTGAGGCTTGTCCTCTTCCACCGTCTGCGAGTAGGTACGGTGGATATTCTTGACCATCCTTTGCGAGTAGGCATGATGGTTCCATCCTCTGCGAGTAGGTATGGTGGATATGCTTTGACCATCCTCTGCGAGTAGGCATGATGGGAACGGTTAATTTGTTTTTACAAGTATGCATCCATTCCCTACGAATAGGTATGATGGAAAGTAATGGCAAGGGCTACAATCCTCCTAGCTAAGAGGGAGTGTTAATGTTTAGTAGCTAGATCGGATTCTAGCTCTCATTATTTTAATTAGGAAAAATTAAAATAATGAATTAACTATTTTAATTAAGGATTAATTATTTATTTATTTTTGGTGAAATAAATAAATAACTTATTATTTAATTAGGAGAATTAAATAATGTATTGAATTGGGAGATTATGTATTGGAGAATTAATATGAATTGATTATTTATTTAATTAGGAAAATTAAACAAATAATTGTGAGTTAAAATATTAAGTTATATCTTTAATTTAACTTAATCAAGCTATTGTATTTATAAATACAATAAATTTAATGTCAATTTAAGGGCTGGGCCCCTCCTATACTCTAACGTATATGGACGTTTTCATTATTGGCACCAAAGATTTAAGTTTCAAGGTCGGCATTGGAAGCCGACCCTACCATACTATTTTTGTCTTCCTCATATATAATCAGGGAGACTTTCGGACTCTATCATCAATTCAACATTTTTCAATTAGCTGGCATGTGAAAATCAGTCTCTGCTATCAGCATCAAAGAATTTCCTCCACCATCAGATCTGGGCCAACTTCGCACATGAACAAGGCTATATGCGATATTTAAACTGCTCCTCTAATCAGCAAATTCAGTCTGCAATACATTTACAACATAGAATTTCCTCCAGCTGCTTCAATCAGTACTGCGAATTCATGGTGTGACTACAAACATAAGACTCCAGATTCATGCCTAGGCATGCGACTTGACTTGCTCCAATCTACACGTTAATCAGAGAATCAACAAAAAGCTTATGGTGGACTGATCCAGCAGCAAATTAATGGTGGAGCTGGTTATCTGATTCCAGACATCTGGGCATCAATATCATTACTGAGATCTGATTGAGGATTCAAATCTGAGCTATTATTTGAATCAGTCCTCCACAGGTGATTTGCTTTGTGGATCGGGGATCCTCAGCAAATTCACAGCGATATTATTGTAAGTTAATTGGGAAGCAATAATCACTTGGATCTAAAGCTGGGTTTTTCCTCCTAGAGGTTTCCCAGGGTAAAATTGTGTTGTGTCTCTTATTCTGTTTTTGTTTAAATTTACTGTTATGTTTTAGATTAGATCTGAGTACTTAAAACTTAACATGTTCGTGTGGCGCCTTGCCACATCAAGCCCAGATTTTCAAGTTACCTCATGTGGCACTTTGAGCATGCCCAATCCAAGTGGCATTCAAGGGCTTGCCACATGAGCTTGTCAAATCCGAGCTACTTCATGTGGCACTTGCCACATAACTTTGCCAGATCCAATGGAGTTTGCCACATCCCTTTGACAAGTTGAATGATCTTGCAACATGACCAACCTTTGTCCGAAGGGTCTTCATGTGGCACCTTTCCAAACGAAGCCTCTATTTCCACCCTACCACATGGCAGCTGAAGTTTTCACCTTGCCTCATAGCCCCCTTATTTCCGCCCTGCCACATAACCTTCTCAACTTAGACCTGCCTCTTCAAGGCTTGATTTCTAAGGTCACCTTGACACAGATCTCCCAAATTCGATCTTCGCCTTGACATATGGAGCTCTCAATTCCACTCTGCCACATGGAGGCATGAAATCTGAACTTTGCCTTGCCATATAGACATGTAAATCCCAATTTTGTCCTTAAGATAGAGATTGCTAAGACAAGTTGCCACATTGAGGTGAAAAGTCCAATTTTGTTTGACAGATGAGGCCTTAGATTCCGATTTTCTATTGTCTCGTGAAGGCTTGAAATCCACCTTGCCACATAGAGGCTTGATTTTCGACTTGCCACATGAACCTCTAATTTCCACAAGTCATTTTTGGCTTTGCCACATGAACATAAAATTTCCACAAGTCATTTTTGGCTTTGCCACATGAACATAGAATTTCCGCAAATCATTTTTGGCTTTGCCACATAAACATTGGAATTCCGCAATAACTTGCCCCATGGAGCCCCAAATCCCGACTTTCAATTGCCTCATGAGAAGATCATTTCCGATTTGGCACAGACTTAAGATTTCCAATTTTTGGCTTTGTCACAGAGTCATGCAAATTCCGAAAAATCATTCTTGGCAATTGCCACATCAGACCTTGGATTCCAAACTGCAAAAGGAAGCATAGAAATTCAATAAAAATGGATGACGAGGTTGGGTGAAGTCGGCCTGAAGAGGAAAATTAAACATCAGATGTCAACACGCCAATTTTAAATGAGGGTCGATTTTGGTTGAGATGTAAATTTTAATCAATGGCATAGAAATGTTAATGAGGTTCGATCTTATTAAATGCCAAGGGCCACGAATTTAATACTGAGCCACAATTTTAATGAAAGGATGGGTGTTTTAATTTAATTATTGTCTCTAAAAGGCCAAGTCGGACTCATTGGAGAGACGTGTCCATTGAACATCAAGGCATAAAAATTGGGCATTGCATCCAATTCAACACCCAATTAAAAACAATTTCTTGAGTGCAGATCAAACCCTCAGGGAAGATCAAACTTCTCTATCAGCAGCAGCAATAAAACACAATTAATCATTTGAATATTGGAGGAAACAACAGCTATATTTGGAGGCTAATTCGAAATACTTCTCAATTTGAACAATTTAAAGGAATCAAAATCATATCCAACCAAAATTCAGGCCTGTAGAATTTTGAATTGTTGATGATTACGAACCAGAAAAATTAAATGCAATAAAAAAAAACCAGAAAAGTATAAGAACAGATGACACAATTATTTACCCTGGGAAAACCCTCCTCGAGGGAAAATCCAGCCACACCCGAAAAACAGTTCCTTTATTACATGCTCAACATAATTACAATATTCTCACGCTTATGATTGATAACTCTCAACAGTCAATCAATAAGCCTTCTTCATAGTTCAATCAATTTAACTATGCAGACGCAGAATATAATAGATCTCTAAGTATCTCCCAGATACAATCAACAAAGAGAATGACTCATATGCATAAATCTATTGCTCATCGACCATATATAGAACGATGCTGTAGCACATATTCCACATTACAGAAGATAACCTTGTTCTTCAGATATGGAAATATCAGAACATCATACATGCTGAAGTCTCTGTCAATACTAAATATGATTGATACCCAATCCTCTATTTAAAATCAATACTCTATTCAACTGATATATCATATATACTTCAGTCACAAAATACGCTGTCTATTTCTTCACAGAAGTTACTTAGGAATCTCCTAATCAAATCGCCATATATACCAAGTCATCTCTCGAACAAGACTTGGCACCAAAAAAATATTACGAGCCCAAAGCTGAAGAGGCATCACTGTTAGCTTTAAAGACACAATGGTAGTTACAAAGAGAATACGATAGGGATTCTACAGTGGTGCCACATCCACCCGAATATTAAGAGAAACCCATAACCTTATGCACGAAATATTTAATAAATGAACTGACACACGTTAAGAGAACAGAAGACAGTGATATATGAATCGACGCGTATGAGAAGAAACCGTTGACTTCATAAATCATACGCATGATACCAAAATTAATCCAGCAAAGCATAGTGATCGCATGGTGCCAAGGAAGCAGCTAAGTCATACAAGAGAAGACGAAGATATATGGAATGACGAAGACATAAGGAAACCATCACCATCATGAAGACACATACGCATGATGCACACGCACAAACAGAGGTTTTCTCAAGAAAACCAACACAGTTAAGAAGGAGCTCTCTCGCAGCTACCTTAAAACATTAACACGAATTAATTGCAGATCAAAGTTTTTACACTCAGAATTTGATCATCAGCAGCAAGGTGAAGTGGATATCTTATGGTAATTCGAAGTGATAAAGGGATTTGTATGCATTTTCAGACTTGAGATTGAATGAAGATGAGGATTGTGTTTAAATTTTCCAAGTTTGAAACCTTAATTTGTTTAGTCAAAATCAGATTTTGGAAATCGTGTAGAACTCTTGCTTTTGGAATCAGTTGAATATCTTTATGGAAAGTTTGATTTCTCAAATACTAACCCATGTGATTTAAGGTGAAATGCAAAGAACTCATAGAAGATGTTGTGTGGCAGGTTAGAAATGGCTGGAGCTGACAATGGTGAAAATCCAAAGTCAAAGGCTAAGAGAGCTAAAGATGGAGAGATTCGAAGGCAAAAGCAATAGGAACCAAGGATGGAACAAGCACCAAAGCACGAAGACAAGAACAACTGAAACATGATATACAAGAGATGACTCTGGAAACGAGTTATGCATCGAAGTAGGAAAAGATCAATGATACCAACCTTGGCCCATTTGAGATGAACTTAATAAGGGATCGAATGTTTGAGCTCAATCCATCCAAGGAGGCAAAGAGAATGGTCAAGAATGGCGTAGTACAAGCGGCTGTCTTCCCACCATCAATTCAAAGGACAGAATTGGTGTTAAAAATTGCCAAGCACTACAATCCACTAATGAGGCAAGTACTTACACTGAAATAAAGTGTTGTGGTCTCACTCACCGCAGAAGATATAAAGGAGGCCTTCAACATCTCCGAGCACAAGGTCAATGTTTTTAACAAATTTTAAGACAAAGGAGCAAGCCTTGAAAGATTTTGATAGCAAGTCAAGCAACTATGTGAATCTTGTCAATCAGGAATGGTTAGCCAGACCAAAGAGAAATCATTCCCAATTGCCCAAGTTGACAAAGTCAGATTTCAAAGAACACATTAGAGATATTATCCTCATGCTGAACCGAGTCATGGGCAGTCAACATGCAGCACCCTTTGAATCATAGATGTCCTACATCATTGAGAAGATAATTAATGCGGAAGAAATGTTTGATTGGGCACTTATAGCGGTGATAATATTGATGAACAGTTGAGGACAACAGAGAAAACAAGAGCATTCTACATGAGTTCTTACTTGGTGTATATGATGGCATGGATTCACAAATACCCCAGATTGAAATGTTTAGGGATAATGGGAAAGAAGACAGGAGAGTCTGTGGTATATGATTGTTACCCACAGTTGCATCTCCAAAACAATAATGATTTCAAGATTGCAAATGATGAATTTGGCATGCGCAATGTGAGGATACTGCAAGAGACTCCTCTAAAGAGATTATTGAAGGAAGTTGAAGATCTAGTGAAGAAGTATGGTTCGTGGTACACTCAGTTTCTCAAGTTCACCTATATTAGATTTTTGGGGAGCTCGACATGTTCGAAGAAGCTTCCAAGATTCCTGCCTAACAAGTTGGCGATAATAGAGGTTTTGAGACCGTTGCTCGCATATGACAGGATTCAAAAACATAAGCACAAACTAGGAATCACATTTCCATTTAGCCTTGGAAGAGAAATTTGTCCATCTCTTCAGGCAATAGAAGCAGCAAATAGAGAATTTGAATACTATCCATTGGGGTTATACCATGGTCGGACACACTTTGATCCATACCATCAGATCAAGAAACCCTATGGAGTTTGGTATACACTTGGCACATCCAGAAGACCATTGGGCAAATGCGAATGATGATTTTGAGATAAAGAGATCATTTTCTCGGATGTCAGTTGAATTGATTAGAGCAAGAAAATGGATTCAAATCCCTAATCAAGTTGAGGATGATGGACAGTGTCTTCAACCCGATTATGAGATAGCAAAAAAGAATGGTATCCCTGTCATTAACTAGCTACACAAAAATGAAGGGGAGTTTTAATGTGATGATGGTAACAGTTAAGACATTCACTCAAGCATGGTATAAGAAACAGATAGCAAACTTGCAGGCAAGAGGACTTCCATTGACTTATGAGTTAATAAAAAATGTAGAAGAGACCAAAGAAGAGTCATCCAAGCAACCACAAGAGATGACCAATAGATTGGAAAGTCAAGGCAGCAAAAAAGGTGGTGACAAGGCCTCACAAACCAAAGGAAAGAAAAGAAAAGAAGCTGCGGGTCAAGAGCCACCTCAAAAGAAGCAAAAGTCTCAAACAGTTCGTAAAATCCTCAAGGCAACTGAACGTGACATCCCCATCAGAAAATGAAGTGTCAGTTCAAGTTGCAAATGACGCAGAGGCAAATAAAAGTCAAAGTTCCAATTATGTTCCTTTGGATCACAATGAGCAAGAAGCGGACTCTCCTCAAAGGAACAAAGATCATCAAAATGAGAAAAATAAGATTATTGATATAAAGGCCATTTCAGAAGAGGGTGAAGTCCAACTTCAAGGTGGAAATGCAAATGAAAATGCTAATATGAAAGTTCAAGATACAAATCAAGAGGGAGAAAATCAGGAGGATGAATTAGGAGAACTCACTGCACCAGCATGGTTGTTAGAACAAATGAAGAAAAGACAAGTGACATTTACAAAGTCAATTGAGAGTGTGGAAGAAATTGTGAAAAGGAATGACAATCAAAAAGATAAGATGTCAACCAAGAAGTTCTACAAGATGACAAAAGATAATTCAGGTGTACACATTGTACGAGTTGCTACCCCAAAGACAGATAAAACTAGAAAAGGCATGCTACCACAAGATTATGATATTAAAGAACATGAGTTGGGGCAAATCACCAAGAAATAAGAAGTGGAAGAGGCATATGGATCCATTCAGATTTTGGAGGACAGAGTAAACAAGGAGGTTGGGAAGAAAAGGAAATACAAGGAAGAAGCCAAGCACTTGAAAGAAATATCAGGCAATTGATGAACCCATTCAGCAAGCTGACCAAACATTTGTTTCTCCAGTTCTTGTTCCAGTGGATTGATGGATGGATTGGAAGGATAGGATTGACAAGGTGGGAGGCAAGGAAATGGGTAGCAGAAGTACTTGCTGAGGCAAACAAGTTTGTTGGAAGGTTTGTCAAGACTTATGACACCATGTTTTCTCTTTAGGAACAAATACAGGCAGTGTTAAAAGAATGTGAAGTTTTTCTACCAAATCATGAAACCCAATTCAGCAAGCTAACCAAACATTTGTTCCTCCAGTTACTTGTTCCAATGAATCAATGGATAGATTGGAAAGGATAGGATTGACAAGGCGAGAGGCAAGGAAATGGGTAGCAAGAGTACTTGATGAGGCAAACAAGTTTGTTGGAAGGTTTGTCAAGACTTATGACACCACGCTTTCTCGTCAGGAACGAATACAGGCGGTGTTGAAAGAATGTGAAGATTTTCTACCAAATCATGAAAAGACTCTTTCTCGGTTGTAGGCAATCACTGAAATACCATAGCACACTAATAAAGGGTCAAGTGTTGAAGAAAGGGCAAGATGTTGATTTTCCAACATGGCATACAGCATTATCTCACAAGGGTGATGCCCTCAAACAAGTGGAATCCGATTGTACAACTACAAGAGATGTAATTTTGGAGACTAAGAATGATATCCTTACTTAGTAAGAATTGCATTTCACTTGGAGGTAGAAGATGATCAAAAGTTAAGTGTTGATCAATTGCAAGAAAAGGTGAAAGGTGTTTATTTCATGGAAGCAAGTCCACTCATGATGGAACATTTGAAGAAGGCTTCCACATTTTCAAACTTCATGGCCATATGTAATGCAAATGATTGGAAGAAGACAAGTGGCACTTGTATAAGTGATATGGAATTTCATGAGTATAGGCTCAGATTTGCACCAAGTGTCCCCATGGAGGAGCTCAATGGGATAATTTCTAGATTCATTGAATATGCAAATAAGGATAAGGATGAAGGGAACGAGTTCCTAGATAATGAGTTGATATAAGCTCATGTGGCATTGAATTTTCCCATTGGTTAATAAATAGGTGCTTCATTTTGATTGGCCCATTGATTGGTGTTTTTTGTTGTAGGCTTCTTCCTAACCTATTTTCTTATTGGCCCACATGATGGTGCTTTAATGTAATTCGACAAACATTTAATGCTTGTAGCTATTAGTTGGATTAGGGCTTTGATGGATAAATCTGGATCATTGGTCTTGGTTTAATCTTAATCATTCATTATACTAGAGCTCCCTATATAAGAGTTGATCTCCTCATTTGTAAAAGAGAGATTTTGTTGGAGAATTGTTGCTATAAAACTACCAAAATTATTCTTTCTTCGTTGTTGGTTTTCATGGTGAATGTTTGTGACATTTGGAGTATTGCATAATTAGAATAGAATTTGCTTTCAAGTACTTAGTTTTAGAATTTGCTTTGAGTAGTTTAAATTAGATGAAAGTAATTGTGGATGCATCTTGGTTGAACTCGCTTAGACCATGCCACTAGCTGCTTGCTGATTGCAAGTTTGCCTTGTGTGGTCAACTAGCATATTTAAGAGCTTAACTTCAATTATTGCTTAAACATTGGTATGCATCCATAGATGGTGTTACTGTCATGGTAATAGATTGAAGATCCTTCATTAACCTTAGAAGATTGCACTAGTTTCGTGGAATTGATGACAAGACCAAGCCTAGTAGAGTCACAAGGATATTCACGATCTCTTGCATCCTAGAGTATAAGTAAAAATAGTTTAGAATCATAAAACCCTCATTCATGCTCGTAAGTCGTAAGATAGAAGTTCATTGCACTCAATTGCCATATCATCCATAAAGTCAAGTTGACAACCTTAGTGAATTACCATAAGTCCCTTTATAATACCTACATATCGCATCATTACAACTGAGTGAGTATCCACAATTAGAAGGAACCTTGGAGTCACCTCAATGATCTTTCCTTGCAATATTTTAGCATACATGGTGTCTTTGTTCAAAAAAGAGTTGGAACTTTGGTGTTTCATTTGGAATACTAAGTGTTCAAATTTTCACGTTGTATTAGCATAAAACTCACATCAACACTACCCTCTCAAGTCATGTCTTATTGTTTCTTTTATGTAATATACTGCTGCTACTAATATTCATTAGGGATGCATTGCCATGGGAGTCAAAGCAATAAGTTTAAATCTTTAAATTAAACTTCAATGTCTTGTACCAAGATTAAGTGGCCTTTGGCCTTTAATAATCGATAGGGTTCTTATAGTCTACCCTTCTTGGAAAATGCTTGCCCACAAGAAATCTTAGACCCTGATGTTGATACCAGGGTCCCAATTAAGTTGGTAGAACACCTCAGCACATATTCTTTGTTTGTGGTCGCTAAACTAACAAGGTTTGTTAAACTTGATCACATTATAAAGTAATCTATCCATCCTATAAATTATGAGATCCTAGGGATTGTAGCGTCATTCATTTAGAGCATAATTTTGTTGTTCACTAATAAGGATGATCTTCTAAAAACCACCAAGAAGAACATTCCAATGCTGCACAAACTCTCTAGAAGAATGTGTTTTGATGACCTCAAGCCTCAATATTTTAAGAGGCTTGTTTACTACATTCATCATGGATCATCTTGATTCCAAGGTTCCAAATCAGCCTTATGAGAGTACCGTCACATTGATGTTGTGCCACTTTGATTACCTCAGCCTGATCCTTGTAACCAAATGGAATACTCCCTTCTTGAAGTTTCGAGAAGTGGTCATTGATTAGTTGCAAACTGGAATGCATAAAAGTTTTCCTTAAGGTTTAAGAGGAAAATTCCAAATTCTCCAACTTGTTGCCATCGTCAAGGAAAGTGTAGCGATTCCCTAGATTGCAGGTAGGAATCATTGTTTATTGAGGAGGTGAAAATCTGAATTGTACTTGGAGAACCTCTCACCATTAGCTGCCTCCAAACTATGAATGATATAGAATCCACTTGACCACGAACTAATGGCATTAAAAAATGATCATGCTGTAACCCCACAGGAAGTACGTGCCTAGTCGTAGTAACACTCTTTAAACATTTAATATTTAGTTTTTGAGTGAAAGAGTGAATTGTAATCTCTTGTAAATTGTTTGGCGAGTGTTTAGTGATAGCATTGCTACGGTTTGTCCCATTGTTCCAAGCTCGTCTCAATACTTATTGATAAAAGATGCAACGGGGTCTCAAATTCTATGATTGTCTTCAATCTCATCAAAACATTTATGGGCTTCTTTATTTAATTTAGAGAGTGGGTTGTCATAGGCCTTATTCGCTTCCACTTCAAACATGTCGTGAATTGCAATATCTTGTAAATTGTTTGGAGAGTGTTTAGTGATAGCATTGCTAGGGTTTGTCCCAATGTTCCAAGCTTGTCTCAATACTTTGTTGATAAAAGATGCACCGAGGTCCCAAATTCTATTAACGTCTTCAATCTCATCAAAACATTTATGAAGGACTTCTTTATTCAATTGAAAGAGCGGGTTGTCATAGGTCACATTTATGAAGGACTTCTTTATTCAATTGAAAGAGCGGGTTGTCATAGGTCTTATTCGCTTCCACTTCAAACAAGGGATTTTTAGCAAGCAAAAACTTATCCTTGTTCCTAAAACTAAATCTATCTATGTTGTTTGATCCCTTAATTTCATCATTTCCTCGACCTCTTGTTCCTTGAAGTGTCTAGTTACTACACCTTGATTTTCTACTTCTGGGGTTTTATGAATATCTACTGACTCGTCCATTTTTAGCTTATGACATCTTGTTACCATTTTCTTCAAACTCACTTCCTTTGGTGAATCATCCTCCATGACCTTTAATGCTAGTGGTTGAGATCTTTGACTAGGTGTGTGTATGTGCGAATGTGATGTCCCCATCCTTTGCATAACATCAATCTATCAATAAGCAAATATGTGGTCAAGAGCAAAACTGATGTAATGCTCCAATAAAGGAAAATCGTCTTATTTATAAGACTTCACGATTTTCCCACCCAACATCCTCAAGTAAAAGCATAGACAACATGAAGTATTGTCGTAATAAGATCAAGCGATTAATGACTACTCATATATTCACATGATTAGAGTTGAAGATCTGAAGAAAATAAACTCAAGATATTGATCATCAAACAACAATAAATCCCTAAGGTGGTGGCGGTCCGCCAAGGACAGCAATTTCATGAATAAAAGTGAATATTAACAAGTTGCAATTGAATAATGATGAACAATGATCAATATATGAGTTATTGCAATCACTCTAAAAATTACATATCATCCATCAATCATCAGCGACGGGGATTTTGAGTATTTACTATTTAGCGATCAAAAGGTTGACATCTCAAACACTATCAAAGTCTCTAAGTTGACTATCGCAGGAACCAATACTGTCTCGCTTTATCGTAAATGCTTACAGTTAATGGGAAGCTTTCAGACACTAACAATATTGTTTGGCAGTATTCAATGATATTGAACATTCAAATAATATCATGGATAAAGTGATTTGTTCTGATTAAGTAAAAATAGGATTTGAAAGGTCCCGAAACCTTATACAAAAGCATTTAAAAGATAGAGCGTTTAGAAGACCAAAACACAACTGTGGTGCCCCACCAGACAAGCCAAAGGGTCAAACAACCTAGGCGGGTACAACAAAGGGCGATCAAGGTTTACATTTTTGCCCAGCCTTGTGTGAACGTAAGTTCATATCAAAAGGAGTAGATGATTTAGATTTCTTTCCCTTAACTGTAGTCCATCCATCTTCCATCTTACTAATAGCCTTCTGCCAAACCTCAGAAGAGCTAGAAGAGCCCACAAAGGGGCAAGTAACATCTGAAACCCCAGAAGGGGCTGGAATAGCACCACGACCGTTCTCCTGAACCCTCACAGGAGAGACATGGGAGAAAGGGCACTTAGCTCCAGCAGCCAAAAAAGCAGCATAAACAGAGACAACACCAAGAACATCCGGGCCAGATACAACGTCGTGGGCAACAGGACCATCAACAACAAAAGACAGCACAAAACCAAAGTCAGCAGCAACATTCTGGCCAGAGACAGCCACAGTCTGATCCAAGGTCGAATCAGAAGCAACAACAATAGCAATAGAGACATCCAGGGCATCCACAAAAGCATCAACCAAAGCATGATTAGAAAGTGGAGAGCCAACATCCGAGCCCTCAATTTTAGAGGCTTTACGAACCGTATAATGATGGTCAGCAACCCCCGACCACCAAGTAGGCGACTTCTTTGGTTTAACCTTGTCTGAGACACGCCGCGCAACAAGATGGCCAGTCTTGTGGCATTTCCAGCATCTAAACGGGATACCCTCATAATCAAGATTCTACGTCCAAGAGCCCGAAGAAGAAGCCAAAGTAATCTTCTCGAGAAGACCCTTGGAAACGTCAATCTCCACAAGAATACGAGCATAAGTTGTTTTGAAGATATCAGAGGAGACAGGATCCACCATTTGGAAATCCCCAATAGCCTCACCCACAGCTTCCAAAACAGAATCTAACCAAAGATAAATAGGGAGATTCGGAAGTCTAACCCATAAGGGGATTTTATTGAAGGACTCTATAAGAGGATTAAACCCCATATACCAGGGTTTGGCCATCAGGGGCAAACGCTCCTCCCACATAAAACAATTATTACACAGAATAGTATTCCTATCTTCAGCATTATCAAACTTAATAATAAAGAAACCCCTAGCCACAGGGAATATCTGAACAACAGCAGTTAAAATGGGTTCCCAACGCTTGGAAATCCAAGCATGCGGGTCAGAAATAGAGGGCCAAAAAACCTTGAAACGAAAAATGGCTGCATTGGAAGAGAAGTCTTCCTTATTTTTTAAAATCTCATCTACTGTATCTGAGTCAAGAATAACCCTAATGGGTTTACTCACAGTTACGGAATGCACGGGGGAAGAGGAAGATCCCTTCCGCCCAGAAGACGCAGGACCCGGGATGCCCGCCTCGAAGGCAGCCACATTTGCATATGATATCGCGGAGCCCTAAGCAGCCGGAACGCCAAACCACAAAGACCTAGACTCGGAAGAAACCCCTGACGCCAAGCAAACAGGAGCGACACCGATGGAAAGGGCCGACACGGAGCCAGCAGCCGCAAGAGCATCATCCGCCGACCCAGCCTCAGGAGCAAAAATGTGTTCAAAAATGTGCGCGGGAGCGGGAGCTGGAACAGCCATTGTGACTGTTTTGAAGGTCACTTTCTATGTGGATAAAGTGATTTGTTTTATATGGTGCGAGTATTGTAATTATGAACCACAGTGAGGCAGAAATTTTACATTCAATAATATGAAAGTAAGACATGAAGCATGCTTTCGAACAAAACATCCTTGCGGCAGTTCTTTGTGAGAAATGGTTACCATATTCCTTGTTACATGGTTTCACAGTTGACTAGCGTCTCAGCTAAGAGTAATTGTTCATTGTAAACAGACAGCAATCCATGGGTAGCAATTATTTCTATTAGCAGCATATTGCCACTTCAGATATAATATTCCACGTGGAGATTACATTTGTAATAATCGATTAATATTGTTGCTGAAGCAAATTCATTGTGGGTCAATCTCCTACAAGAATTGTGTACGTTAAGATTAAGGGAAAGAGTGATTCAAATAAGTGAATGAGACCCATCAGTAAGACATCAGGTTGAGACTAGTCAGTGCTTTCTTAAGGAAGACACCATGATTCCCTAAATCAGCAATTAAGGAATTAATTAGAATAAGACATGACATCACAGGAATGATAACAATGAACAAAAAGAGTCTTTGCCTTCTGGTTCGAGTGTGAAGCCAACGCATTCTCGTACAAGGGTAGAGCCGAACCAACTAATAAACATGTTTATGCCGAAAAAATTCCTGCATTAATAAATATGCTTCATGCACCATATGATGCATCGCAGCCTATTTCACAGATCTTTATTTCTAGAGAGAAAGACCCTCTTGAATTTCATTCATTAATGTGCATTTATTATTTACATTTTCCTCTTGAATGACTCTTGCAAGAATAGCATACCCCATAATTGAAATTAAAAAACTCCTTTTATGCCCATCAGATTCATTACTATTACAAAAAAGGCTTCATAAGGTCAAGGAGAGCCATCTTCATTAAAATTGCATAATAAATCAAACTAAAAGATTAATATAACTTACTAATTACAGAAAAGTTTGACAAATACCTTCAACAGGTTTAAAAGCATAGCCACTGGAGAACCTATGAACAGATATTCAATGAATAAGGAAAGAAGGAAACTACATATGCAACAAAAAATAAAATCAAAAGAATGCTAAAAGGACAAGTTTCAAGTATAAAAAGGGAAATAAAATCAGTGCCACAATTTAAACTACTTAGATAAGTTCCCATAAAGAACATAGAAATCAGAGTCGCGAAGATAATAATTCAATTACAATTTTTATAAACATCTTTGCATAATCTTTTAACCACCATTTTGCTTCAATCTGATATTAAATTGCTAAACCTACCTAGTTTAGGATTATAGTCACATGGTAAATATCCAAGCATATTCAGGATTACATAAAGCATACTAGCCAGAGTTTAGAAACCAGCTTGTAACTTTTCCATACTATTGAGGGATCACATTACACTACAGTGACATGCAACAAGAAGATATTTCTTATGTCCATAGTAGGCTACTAGGGGATTAGGTTTACTTAAACTTGCAGCAAGACATTTCATTACACTTCCAAAGCTTGACAATTTGATGAGGACATCTTGATGGCACCACGGAACAAGTTCAGCAGGTTTCAACAGATGAAACATGGCAGTACCAGTTGTACAGGTGCAAACATAGGAAAAAGGTTTACTGATACAGACATCATCACAATCACATTCCTTCATATCTTATATGCAATGAGCCATTATGGCTCATTCCACATTTATTTATATGCATAGTTACATACTACATAGGAATAAGAGATAAGATAACAGCAATTAAAAGATAATGAGAAATCATATATATATTACAGACTGATTACCATACTAATTGATATGAATAAAGATAAGGCATTTTGAGCATAAATTTTTCAGCATTGTGATGTACATGGTGATGTAAATCCTTTATATGCATCAGTAATAGAACTTCTAAAGGAATGACCAGTTAATAGATTATGGTCTATATTGCTTCCAAACTTCTGCATGTTATTCTTACTTAGAGATGAATATTATACTATTGACATAGATTCAATTATTCAGTTTCATGTTATTATTTGATTCCATTGTTGGAACTATAGATCACCAATGCCCAAGATAAGATAATGCATTTCTGGAAACCTAAATTAACAGAGATGAAGATTAGTGGAAAAGCAAGTTACAATATTATTTTAAATCCAAAGCATAGAGAACTAGGGATCGCTTCAACCACATGAGAGCTAACTTTTCCAGAGACCAAAATAAGTGTTTTGGCTGAATTTTTCCCTTTTTCTGTGGTCTTGGGCTTTGGAAGGAGCAAAAGAATCCTTGAGGTTTGAAATGAAAAATCCTATTATTGCAATCTTCAAAAACATTATAAATGATGAGATATCAGTGCCCACTCTAGAAGATACAACAACTATTCGTTTGACACCACTTTGGGTTCATACATTGTCTTGAGGGTGTTGGCGGTAGTTTCGCCAATCTGATTAAATTATGTTTTGCTATGCATAAGGCAATGTAATGAATAAATAAGCTCTTGAGTAGTTGTAGGGAACCAACGGTTGGCACTCTTAACCAACCATTGGGTGCTTTATATTGTGAATTGGTACTGAGAACAGAGCTAGCATTGTATAGACATTACATGGAATGAAAAGTCATATCTCTCTGCCAATTTATTCTGTTATGTGTTCTATCTAAATTATTATGTTCTTTGTATTTTGTTCATATTTATGTTTACTCTGAGTATTAAATGCACACCCTAAGGGAGTAAACATTTTGGCACTATTGCCTAATCAAACCTAGATCTAAAGGAAGGCCAACAGGCGGCATGGCAGAATAATGGTCTGCACGTTCAAACAAGTGCTAGTAATTGACAGCGACGATGAGGACAACAGGGAAGAAACCTGAGAGGATCGATTGACGGAGGATTTGGTGCATGCGTGAGAAGTTTCAATCAATTAGTATGTGCAGAGGGAGGCTCGGGCGAGAACGGTCCTTATGGGCACAATACACGACAAACTCACAACGCAAACTGCAATCTATGATCTTCTAGGAAGACTTGCAAGGTTGTTGGCTCGCAATTTGATTGAACTACAAGAACAACGTGAGGATAAGCAATGGGAGCAATGTTGTCAACATATACTACAATGATACGAGGAAAGGAACCAGAGGGAGGAGGAAGAGCATGACACAAACAAACACCTTACCTCTGACAATTTCAAAAATTAATGCCCCTTCTAGCAAACAAAGACAGAAGAAGATGTACTAGTAGAGAGAAAGGAGAGAGAAGAAGAAGCATCGGTGAGAAGATCTCTCTAAATCAGGGAGTAGAATGAAAGGCGACGACAATTACAAAGAATCATCGAGGAGTCTCAAAGCCCACCATGAAGCAAAAGTCAAAGTGTCAACCAAAGCTAGAGTAGAGAGAGGCGGGAGCCAACCGGCAGGGAAGGTGAGACACAACGTACATGGCACAAGTGGGAGGAGATTGCCAAAAACTTACCACTCCCCGACAAGGTAGGAGAGGATCTTGCCAACCAGGCAAATAATCCATCCGTACAAGCAGTGACAAGCGAGGAAGACTCAACAGTTGCCTCCACACAAAGTGAACCGTCAGTGCACTCTGCACACGATGAAGATAACGAAGAGAGAAACCTCAAGAGTGAGGTAGTGAACCGTGTGTGTGTGTGCATTGACAATGAAAGCAATTAAATTTTGTTAATTTGTTTGTGAAATCTCAATTCAAGTCTAATGTTATGTATTAAGGTTTTATAATATCTATGATGAATATCTTATCAATATTATCATACAATTATTTGAATTTTCCTTAACTTTTAAAATTCACCTTATTTTTTATAGTTATCCCCTACCATTCCCCTAAAAAATGGCCTCAAAAACCATCCCTTAAACACATCCCCATGTACCCTACTATCTCTATCCTAAAATCTTGGGGGAGCATAGTTTTTGTTATAGCGCTATCAAGATTCAAATATGTGGATTTTGAGTCAAACAAATTGACCCATGTTCATGAGTAGTGATCCACAAGAACACCATCTCTCGTGAGAATGAATGGAACACATAGCATTTGTTGCATTTAGGTGATGCTCACAAAGGTGAAGCATTGGGCCTTCCCAAGAGGTCAACCAACCCAGTACTGCTCCAACTCAAGTGCGCTTAACTTGATGGGTTCAATGTGTTTGAGTTGGAGTAGTACTAGGGACAGTACTACTCCAACTCAAGCACGTTGAACCCATCAAGTTAAGCGCACTTGAGTTGGATACAATACTACTCCAACTCCAGCACACTGAATCCATCAAGTTAAGTGTGCTTGAGTTGGAGTAGCACTAGGTTGGGTGACCTCCCAAGAAGGCCCAATGCTTCACCTCTATAAGCATCACCTAAATGTAACAAATGTTAAGTGTTACATTCATTCTCATGAGAGATGGATTCTTGTGAACCACTACTCATGAAACATGGGTCAATGAGTTTGACTCAAAAACTAAACAATTGAATCCTGATAGCAATATCACAATATGACTTGCTGTGGAAAATACCTCCCACTTTTCAGCATAGATTTTTTCACCTTCACACAGCAGTTAAACATTTTTTCAGTATTTTTAATTTTAGCAGTTTTTAATTTGCCGCATTTTTTCCCATTTTAAACTCATGTAGTGAATTCCATTTACACTTTTGGTTTGTCGTAGTGTTGCAAAGTAAGTAAATGCTACTACGGTCTCAATTTCAGTCACTTTGCGTGTCTCCATGAACAAAGGATTTTGCATTATTCACCGAAGCCTTGTGGGAGTCATGTTGGTAAGGATTCAAGGAATGTGGTAGATGGTTGGAGTGTGGGAGGTGCTGAGTTGAGATATAGCAAGGGGACTTCTATAGTGGCTGGGGCTTGTGTGGTTGATCTGTCTAGTGCTACAAGCAGCAACATTAGTAACATGAAGAGATGTGACCAACATTTATTGGAAGAGCAACTAGACCAAAAACATTAGTTGGCAACTGATAAGAAATCCAACTTTAGTTGACAGCTAAAAAGAGTCCAACTTTAGTTGACAATTGAAATGAGTCCAACCAATAATCCCCACATTCGTGGTGGATTAGTTGGTCTTTTCTGAAGATCATTTCTGCAGGATGGTCCGAAGCAAATTGTTCTGACATTTAGCCAATTCAGTCTGCCGATTGGATTTGTGTGTGTCTTATGGTGGGGCCAGATGTTCACTCTCTTTTTGTTTGTTCTTTTTCAGTCCCTAAGGTGTCTGTGCACAGCTTTCGCTGTTGGTTGTTATTAAGCATATGTAATTTTTGGGTTTATGTATTAGGGCCAAATATATCCCTCATTTTACTGATAAAAACAAATTTAAAAAAACAAAACAAACTGTACTTTTAAGTTTAGAATCTCTTTCATCTACTTCGGTCAGTTGTGGATGTATAGAATTTCATTTTATTTCAATGATTTCATTTCTCCTCCCATGTTGTTTAAGCTTTGTTGTTATCTCTAGCTTTTGACATTGTTTTCTGCATGTTATCTTTAGTCCAATCCATTTCAATTTGCCTTTCCCTTCTTTTTCACTCATTTGAGCAGGCAGAGGAAAGGTGATGCTTCTATTTCAGCTCAATTTAATCTTAGTCCTTACAAATTTTCATATACATCAATTCCTTTTGTAGTCAGGATTACTATCTCATTTCCTCGATAGGGTAAATTCCCCATCAAATGCAGATCTTTTCCAATTAAAACCTGCTTTTGGTAACATAATCTGCAAATTCTCCATTGGTTGTTTCTACATGTTGGAAATCAATCCACCACCTAAAAATGGAACCAGTGAGAATCGGTAGCTGCCAAGGTCTTAGGTTAAATTCCTGGCTGGTCCAAAATTGTCGACAGGGCCGAAGGCCCAGCAAAAAGGGCTCAGAATAGTGTAAGACGGTGTGTGGCTAAGAGGTGGGTGTCCAAAAGCCAATACACACCTTGGAAAAAGTCTCATAGAACTTGTGAGGGGCCGGTAGCTGCTGCTTGGAGGTTCTAGGTTTACCTTGTGGCAAGTTCATGTTTTTCAAGGCTAGCATGATTCTACACCACCTAGCCCTCAACAAAGGGTCTCACATGCTACGAGCAAGTAGATTCAATCACTTCACAACTACCATAGCTTGAAATTTTAATTTCAACAGAAACACAATGATACAAGCACTCTTATAGAAACACCATGAGACTTTACAGTACTCATTTCCAAATGTGTGCTCCCCAATCATCATAAGGTCTAAGTTCTACGGTTGGGAACCAAGTCTCCGTGAGTACATAAGTTAAATAGTCTTAGACCGGTAATGTTCCAATTTTCTCCGCAAGTTGGGACCTACCTCTTATCCCTATTTTTTTAAATGTAATTTAGCCATATGAACAAAAAGTGAAAAAGCAAGCCCCGGAAGTGGAACCATTAGCAAAATCAATTAACGAGACAATGGTTTACGAGAAAGCTTCTTGAGGAAGTTGTTCAAATAAAGCTCTGACAGGAAACAAATCCATCTCAAAGCTGAAAAATACCCACACCTAAACTAAGCAGACCCATTTGACCATCCCTCAAATTTATATGAAATTAAACGAAGTTATTAGAGATTGAAAGGATTTCGCCACTAAGTAGGCTGCAAGGATTATCAGAGAAAGCATTTTAAGTTACCTGGTAAGAGAAAAATTCCGTTGGGTCAGCAAATATGCTCCTTTCGGGGATTTCGAAGTATTATTAACTTTGAACCCAGCGAAAACCGCATTGGAAGCGAAAGGGGCAACCGCATTTATCGCCATGACGAACCTCCTAGCCTGCTATCGATAATTTTGCTTCCCAATGCACCATAATTTTGTGTTTTACATGAATGTACACTTAGATTAAATTTCTTGGCAGGGATCACTAAAATATTTAATTAATTAAGAATAAAAAATAATGGTGTTTTTATTTTTCAATTTTTTAAATTAATCATTTATTCTAACCTTCCACTGAAAGTGTTAAAATAAAAAATGAATTATTTTTAATTTGAAATTTTGATTAGTAGTGCATTAGGTGATTCCCCTCAATTAGGTAATTGATATATATGGCAGGTTTTACAATATTTGCAGTCATTCATTTTACATCAATTAGATTTGTAGATTTTATTATATAAATTTTTTATAGATCATTTTTTTTAATATTTATCTTTTTTTTTAAATAGAGATAAATAATATTTAATTTTAAAAAATTAAAAGTATTTATCAACATTGTTATTGTCTTAAAGGTTGAATCAATATGGGTCAATTTAGCAAGAATGTTGTTAATATTTTTTTGGCAAAGTTTATAAAGCATTTTTTTCCCCTTGATTATATGGAGAGGCATAACATAAACATCAATAAGGATCGCAATGGATGTAATCTTCTACAATTAATATGACTTGCATTTGATAAACATATCATTTCAAGAATAGGCAAGCTTTTGTATTAGATTTGATGGATTTTATTTTTTTCTTAGAAAGTTATCTCATTCGCATTTGTAAATTAAGTTTCTATATGCAAAAGAGGAAATCATCGCTATTGATGGTTGCATGTATGGTTGTTCTTTCAAAAGTATATTTTAAGGAGAATTATCATAGGTTGTGTTTATAGTATCAATGCATTTGATTTCAATATTTGGTAAATACATTTCCACAATCACCAAAATACTTGTCCAAGGGTATGTCGTCTTCCCTCATCATGAATCAATCCAAAGTGTTAAGTTTTGGACACCATTAGTGCACTAGTAATTTGTAAAGTTCTAGGAACAAGCGATATAATAATATTTTAAAAAAAACACATTTAACCATTCTTGCTTTTCTCTTTATAGTTTCGTTAATTTTGATTGTGTTTAAAGTGAATTTGAAATGGAATGCAAATTAAAAAAATTATGTGTGTTTTTGTTTGTTTAACCTTATATGTGGGCACAATATATTTACTGTGAGGTACTTATTATGGTTCTCTCAACTCACATGATGTGCCTTTTGGTCCATATTTATGGATTTAATTTATTTCTATTTGTGTTTATAAATATTAATATTATATTGTCAATTCTCAAAACCTCTTGTAGAGGTTATTAACAATCCATAATAAAACCTTGTTTCATTATAAAGTTTTGTTGTTGACATTATTTTGAAGTTCTTTTCATGCTTAATACTTTGTCATTCTATGTTGAAACCATAAAATGGGTCTTGAAATCGCTTGTGGATGATGATTGTTGTTGGGTTTGGACTCCATTTTTGAATGGGTGGTGCCTAGAGTAGGGTTTTATGTCTCGAAAGGGATTGAGAACCAGCAGGAAATAGAGGATTTTGGCATTGTCCCTTTTATTCAATGGTCAAGGCAAGTAAACAAAGATGAATAGTGAGCGAAAGTGAGGGTGGTGTGGGAAGCTCTGAAGATGACTTTGAGAAAGCGGGCTTCGAGTTGTGGACATGTTGATTACACAACCACAGGTGTCTAGGCAAAGGATAACAATGAAGACCAAGTGTGCAAGCAATGAAATTCTTGAGGTAGGATCTAAGAAAGGTGGTTTGGTTTAGGTAGTTGGGTGTGGGTTGAAATTTTATGCTTCCTTTTTGTAATGGGTAGGTTTCATTATGTCATCTAAGTAGTACCATTAAAATATCGTTACAAAGGCCTAAAATGCCCTATCTTGCATAATAGTGATTTTTATACTGATGTAAATGAACAGTAGATTGGTGGGTTTGTAAGCGGATGGGGTGGTTTTTTCATTGGACATGAACTGCTAATATTGTGGTATTTTGGGGTTGTTAGGGTGGCTATATGGAAGGTGGTTTATACTATAACAGATAATGCACTTAATCTACTTTAATATATATATATATAAAAAAATATACAATTATCGATAATAAAAAAAAACTTTGTCATTATTCAACCTATAGTACAAATATATAAGAACACGGGGAGTAGATTATTTGATCATTATTAGGTGAGCATGTGATTTCATGAGGAGGTTTCTTGTGTTTGATCAATTCTACAACATGAGGTTTTCAATGATTTGATAATGATTGTTTCAAATTTGTGTGAAGTTACCATTGTGTATTAAACAATTAATAAATATTTTTTAGATCTATCACGATAATGCATAATATAATAGGGACAAGTTGTTGGTATTAATTTATTAAACACATATTGTAATTTATATTAAAGGGTATAATACTAATGTGGTATAAATCTACCCTCCACATTCATTTTCTTCATTGTTGGTTTGGAATGGTGCCTAATAGTTTTCATTTTGTAACTAACATAATCTTGACTTCAAACTTTTTTGTTTTGAAAATGACTTGGTTTGAGCAAACTTTGGAGACAAAAGGTTCATTTTAAAGTAATCTGGATAGTATGATAGTAATATAGTATCATAGAGCATTTAAATTACTAAATGCTTGAAAATATATTGTATATCTTCAATCTGCTAAAGTTGACATTGAAAATTGGTTGTATGATCTGAAAGCAACAATCTTTTTATGATGTTTACCAAAAAAATGTATATGTGAGCTACCAAAGACCACTTGATCTACCTAGTTTTCTTATAATAGCCATTTAAAAACTATTAAATTTTCAACATATAGGATAAATGTAATGGGTAGATGCAACAATAGTATAAAAATATTAAATATATAAGAGCTTTATTTTCCTTTCAAAAATAAAAGCATATCTAAAAATTGTTGTTGGATGTGCAAAATAGAATAGACTCTCTTATGTTGCCTTGATAAATTGGCAAACAAAATAGTTTTATTTCACATATGTTCTCTTCATGATAATTACATTGATCTAAATAATATTTGCCAACGTAGTTTTTATTTTACTTACTCTATATACATATTTAATAATAGTATTGGACTAGCTCTATCATGAAGTGCAATAAAATTTAAAGCAACATTTGTCGTAACTCGAGGTTTTGTGTATGCCCAATGTTATGCATTTAAAGTTGAGAGTATATGTAGTATGAATTTCATATTTGGAGAGTTCAACTTAGTGATAATTTTCCATAAAGTGACACTAAGCATATTACAATCCATGATTGAGTTTATGATTTTTTTAAACTGATAAAGAAGCATTACAAGGGTGTTGACCCTTACAAAACAACAACCATGTAGTCATATTACAGATTGAGTTTGTGATTGTTATATCAACTAGAGATAAAAAAAAATATTATTCACCTTTTGCTAATATGGTAAGTTTTCTATTTTCCATTTAATGATTTTTGAAGTAGTTGCAGGTGTCATTTATTTATAATTGGTGTTGACAATTTTTACTAATAAAAATATATATTTAACGTTGTGCATAGCATCAAGATAGAGGCAAACATCCTTGATATCATCCCCCCTTCTCCAAAAGCCTACTATATTAATTTATTGGTGTAAGCTTTCAACATTGACTATATTTATTTGTATCATTTGAAATCACATATTTTAGAAAGTAACTTCATGATAATACCCCAAAAAAAGGTTCATTGACTATTTCATGAAAAACTAAACAAAATTTCTATTCAAGGATAGATTTGATTAAAAATTTACAACAATAAATGGTGTACATAGTGTTGGCAACATTCATAAGTCATTTAGTGTTGTCATTGATGCCAAACTTGTTTGGACATGTGATATTAGCTTGTTTGAAGTATATTTCAAAGCATTGGTGATGTCTAAGTACTTGTGTCAGATTTTGGTTAAGTATATGATTTTTATATATGGTATATAGAGTGTCTTATATAGTTGTTATTTTGTTGGTTTGCATTGTTTTGCATTATCACATTTTGTCTTGTGGTCACAATATGCATTTTTTTGATATACAAAGAAGATATATTTGAGGTTTCAAGTGCTAATACCCTTTGTATGTGAATTGGTGAAGTTATGTGTGTCAAACTATACAGAGACACGATACCTATTGTTGGAATGCTTTGCATTCCTCCATCATTGATGATTTTGTGTTGCACTTCTTAGATATGTTTTTTGAGGTTAGGTGATGGTATGTTGAGCTTCGCAGTCATTGTGGTGATCTACATAAGTGAAGTAAGCTTATCGTGTTGGCTTGCTTTACCAATTCTTCTTTTGGAGCTAGCCTAAGTAGTTTGGGACTGTGTGGTGATAAAGAAAAATTTGGGAGTGATTGAATGATGCATCAACATTTTTTGATGATGTACACATTTTTTTCCTTCCATAAGGTGTTGGAGATTGATTTTTGGACCAATAGATTATATACTACATGTTTCATCTAAGTAGGCCAACGTAATTAATGTAGTTGTTGATTGTAGATGATATATATGTTCTAATAATTTTGTGGATTGTATGAGTTGGTTGAGTGTGAGTGTATAGCATGTGAAGTAAGTGCAAAGATTCACATGCGTAGATGACCAATGATGAAGGTTTTTTTATGTATGAAGTAGAGAATTGTAATCACCATTTTATAGGATGTGTTTTGTACCATAGTTTAACATAAACATTTCGTTATAATAATACCATATTGTGTATTTCCATAAAGAAGTAATCTTTAGTCCACAAGTCCCTTCTATCTTGCCTTAATTTTGTGCACCATAGCATGTAAGTCAAATAAAAAATAGTGAGCTTTCTTTGTCATGAGCCTAAAACTATTATGTTAGTATATAGAGGCACTGAGAGGGGGGTGAATCATTACAAATAAGTAATGAACCAATTCAACCAATAATCTGATTATGCTTTTAAACAACTTCCATACAACCAAACATGGAAGAATAACTATACAATAGAAGTAAAATAATTCACTCATCCACAAAAGCATAACACATAACACATGGAAACTCTTGCAAAATTTCAGCGTGTTCAATCAATTAAATAGCACTTTTGCATTTTAGCGCGTACGAAGTTTAGAATAGCACGTACACCCTTTTTTGAGTGTTTTTGCAATTTTATCAAGTCATCTAGTTTGAATGATTTCTTTGATCAGTCACTAAGCCTGAATGATGGTTCCTGTGATGAAACAAGTTGTTTAGTGTCAGTTCTGATAATGTTATGATGAATGTTTGATTGTGAACTATGATTGGTTGGTTTGATTATGATGATAAAAATTTCATCCTCTCTAAATAGAATTAGAAAAATTTGATGATGATTTTGATAGGTTAGGATGTCGATTGACTTGTGATGATTCAATGTTTGATGATCTGATTACTGATTCAATTTTACTTGATTCTGCAAGCTCCCCTTCAGAAGTTAGCTATCTGAGGATTATATTCATGGTCGTTCAACATGGTAGAGGATCTTACTACTCACAAACATCGATTGATCAAGCATTGTGGGCTCTCTTTCTTATTAGACATACCTCGATTCCGAGTGAATCAAGGGTTACTGACTTCTATGGCAGAGCGATTACACTTTGACCATCATACCTTTCACTTGCCATTAGGGGAGATTACTATCACTCCCAAGGATGTATACCATCTTCTATGTATCCCTACATGCAAAGAGATTGTTTATTATGATTAGGTATATCATGGTACTGTCTACAGACATCTATTTGGAGATCCAACTATTGGTGATGATAGCATTCCCTGGGATCAGTTCGCCTCTTTCCCAGTGCTTCCTACTATCCTTGGTGTTTTGATTGGTGATTTCTTACTTCCAAACCGACAGGGTCATGGTTTTGCGATGGGTTGGGGCCACATTCTAGAGGATATGATCGGTCATCCTTGACGATTTGATTGGGGATCATGTGTACTAGCGCAACTATATCATGAGTTGCATGATTTTGTGTGTAGGTGTGGTGTTGCACTTTTTGCTAGTGCAGTTCTACTACAATTATGGACATGGGAGAATCTCCCAATTAGTCATCCAATGGTTGTGCGATAGAGAGATCTTGGTTGGTCGTTCAATGTATATTTATAAGGGTATGGTTGTCTAGTCTCATATGGGTAAGCTTGATTATTGGTGACACATTATTGATGATTTGGATCAGTTTACCTGGCGACCTTAATTAGGTTGTGTGTCGTGAGTTGAGGATGCCACAAATATTCCTTTCATGTGTATGCCCCGATGGATGATAGGGCATTCTCCTTTGATTATTGAGCGATTTTGTTTCTACTGAGTTCTTTGGAAGTACGGTTGTATCTAGGGTATGTCATAGGGCTTTGCATTATATGCTAGAGTGAAAATTGATAGGTCCCTCTAGGGTCCTCAGATTGATTACTGTGTGGCACGCGATGAGCTCTTAGGCCTTCCACATCTAGCCTAGGATATGCGAGAGCATATTATCGATGTAGGGATGACAAATGATTATGCACAGTGGCTCATTCAGAACCCATTCCCCAAATTTATTGATCTTGTAGAGCCTGTTCCTAGTATTGATTAGAGATTTGATGATGATAATAGCGGTGGTGGGGGAGATAGAGGAGGAAGGCGAACTCGACAAGCTGGTAGAGCTAGACAAGGTGGGAGGGAAGTGATTCATGTTGTTGTTGCCCCTATACCTACTAGA
>BSBK01000498.1:0-5000 GCA_027943335.1 Chamaecyparis obtusa | reverse complement strand
CTAACAAGGTGACAATTCCATTGAATTGTTTTCAAGACCTCTTACCAGGCCACTCCTAGCAGGGTGATTAAATCCTCTAACAAGGTCACACCTAACAGTGTGTTTTGTAACCTTTTACCGGGTTGGCTTCTAACCGGGCATCACTTCAGAAAAGTGAAAATCAGTATCTAGATACATTGGTGGTTTTTCCCATATTGGGTTTCCACATTAAATCTTGTGTCTCTTGTGTTCTTAATTGCTATCTTAATCATACACTAGTGTTGATGAATATCTAAAAGATAATTTTGCTAATACTTTCTGTATCTTCAAAGTTACTGCAATCTATTTACCGAGTGCTAAAACAGATAACATTCTTTAAGATATCCTAAGGGATCTGGAAAGAAATAATTGTGAAGTGATTTATGGTTGACTGATTCACCCCCCCCCCCCCCCCCTCTCAGTCACTTCATCCATATTCCATCAATTGGTATCAGAGTTTTTGGTGCTTGCAGGAAGGGTTTCAAGGACCTAAGCTAAAGATCAAGATGTCTTACAAGAGAGAAATTCCAAGGCTCAACAGAGATAACTTTTCAGCATGGCAAGGTCTCATGTGACTTCATCTGGCTTCCATTGGTGATTCAAGATGCAAATACATTGATGAAGAATACACAATTCCTACTGGCACATTAACTGTTGAAGACATTGTAGAGAAAAAGACTCATAACACCATGATGATAGACATTGCATCTGCTCTCAGCTATGAAGAATTTGATGATATTAAAGAATGCACTACTGCATATGAAATGTGGATGGCACTGAAGAAAATATATGGTGGTGATGCAAATGTGAAAAGAGCCAAAGCAGAAAGCCTAAGAGGACAGTTTGACAAGATGAATATGAAGGAAGATGAAAACATTGCAAAATATGTTGAAAGAATCAAAGCAAGTGTAAGTGCAATTAGAGCTTCTGGAGGAACAATCTCAGATGAAACTGTTATAAGTAAGGTACTCAGAACATTACTCCCTATCTATGCAATAAGAGTATCATCTATTCAAGAAAGAAGATGTGAAACAAACCACAATATAACTTTGGATGCTTTAGTTGGAAGATTGACAGCCTTTGAATTAGACAACTATGACAACTATGTTCCTAGTTCCAAAAATATTGAATCAGCATTTGAGGCCAAGGTTTCACTAAAGAAGAACAAGAAAATTAAAGAAGTTCAGTCAGAAAGTGAAGAAGTATCAGAAGAAAGTTCTGATAGTGATCTTGAAATTGTAGAAGCATTACTTGCAAAGAAGTACTCTAAAGGGAAAGGTAAATATAAAGGTAAAACTCCTTTAATCTATTTTTCATGTGAAGAAATTGGACATATTGCAGCTAGGTGCCCAAACAAGCAAGTCAAGGAAGAGAAGAGAGGTCACAAGTACTATGGCAAAAATAATTTCAAATCATTCAAGGATAAAGGTAAGAAAACATGTTTTATGGCTAAAGATTCTGATGATAGTGAAGAAGAAATTGTCTTTATTGCTATAAAAGATGAATCTGATGATGATGAAGATAAGATGGCACTTATTTCTCATATAAGCAAAGATGATATATGGATAATAGACAGTGGATGTTCACACCACATGACTGGTGACAAGACAAAATTTGAATATCTAGAAGACTGTGATAGTGGCAATGTAAGATTTGGAAACAATGAACCTTGTTGTATAAAAGGAAAAGGAAGAATCTCATTAACCAAAGAACTCATATGTGATAATGCTTATTGGGTTGAAGGGACTAAAACATAATCTTCTAAGTGTAGCACAGCTAATCAACACTGGTTTCAAGGTTGAATTCATGAATGGTCAAGCAAGACTGCTGGATGAAAAAGGAAAACTCATTGGATCAGGCAAACAAACAAAAGGTAACTTATTTTATCTTGATCTCAGTGAATATTCATGCTTTATTGCTCAAATTAAAGAAAGTTGGCTATGGCACAAAAGGTTATGTCATGTGAATTTTGATAACATGATAAAAATAAGCAAATTCAAGAAGGTTAGAGGCATTCCTACTTTGAAGAAACCTGATACTGGTCTATGTAAGAATTGTCAGATTGGCAAAATGAGTAAAACTAGTTTCAAGAGTAAGAATTATCAGTCTAAAGAAATTTTGGAAATTGTGCATACTGATTTATGTGGACCTATTGGAATACAAAGCTATACTGGAGATAAATTCTTTATTCTTTTCGTTGATGATTATTCTAGAATGATGACTGTTATGTATTTAAGAGAAAAATCAGAAGCATTTGAAAAGTTCAAATGGTACTTAGCAAGAGTGGAAAAGGAAACAGGGAAAAGATTGAAATGCTTAAGATCAGACAAAGGTGGTGAATTCATCTCCCATGATTTTAACAACTTTTGCATTGAAAGAGGAATCAAAAGACAGGTATCAGCTCCGAGAACTCCTAAGCAGAATGGAATAGTAGAAAGAAGAAACAGATCTATTATGGATTGTGCAAGGACTCTAATGATAGAAAAGAACATCGCTATAAAGTACTGGAAGGAAGCTATCAGCACTGCAGTTCATACCTTGAACCGAGTACAATTGAAGAAAGACACATTCAAAACTCCTTATGAATTATGGTATGGCTATAAACCCAATGTAAGTTACATGAAAATATTTGGTAGCAAGTGTTATATCTTAAAAGAATCCAGAAGAAATAAATTTGATGTGAAAAGTGATGAAGGAATATTCCTAGGATATTCTAGCAAAAGCAAGGCATACAAATGTCTGAACTTATCTACTCACAAAGTCATAGAAAGTATACATGTAAAATTTGATGAGTTTGCAGAAAAGACTGAAGAAGAAAGCAAAAGGGAACCTGAGAACTACAGAAGATTCGTTTACATTGAACCTGAAACATTGGCAGACACAACTATCAATAAGGAAACTATATCTACCAAGCCGAGCACAGTTACCGAGTCACAAACCGAGTCACAGGAAGAAGTTCAAACCGAGTCACAGGAAGAAATTCAGACCGAGTCTCAACCTGAAGTTACCGAGCAAATATCTACCGAGCCCGAGCAACCTAAAGAAGAGATCCTAGAAGACAACAGCATGAATCATTCAAAAAGCAAGGAACCTATACTAGCCAAATATGTCAGAAGACATCATACACCAGATCAAATTATTGGAAATAAATCAGATGGTACTATGACAAGAAGCAAGCTAAAAGGTACATGTCTGCTTACTGACTTTGAACCTAGAAATATCAAAGATGCATTGGAAAATGAAAGTTGGATTGAAGCAATGAATGAAGAATTAGAACAAATACAAAAGAACAAAACATGGACTCTTGTACCTAGACCTAAAGATAAGAATGTAATTGGAACAAAATGGGTATTCAGGAATAAGCTGAATGAAGATGGTCAAGTATCTAGAAACAAAGCTAGACTGGTATGTAAAGGTTATTCTCAAGAAGAAGGTATAGATTATGGAGAAACTTTTGCTCCTGTTGCAAGATTAGAAGGTGTAAGAACTCTACTTGCTTATGCAGCACACAAAGGATTTAAGGTATATCAGATGGATATAAAATCTGCATTTCTCAATGGAATTCTTGATGAAGAAGTCTACATTGAACAACCTGAAGGTTTTGTTGATCCAGATAAAAAGGACATGGTTTGCAGGTTACACAAAGCATTGTATGGTTTGAAACAAGCTCCTAGAGCATGGTATGAAAGACTCCATAACTATTTGATTCAGATTAATTTCAAAAGAGCCAATGATAACAACAATCTGTATATTAAAGAAGGACCGGATGACAAAATTGTATTGGCAGAAATATTTGTAGATGATACTATATTTACAGGGAATGAGGATCAGTGCAAAGAATTTTCAGAGCAAATTAACAAAGAATTTGAAATGTCTATGTTTGGTTTAATAAAATTCTTTGTTGGTCTTCAAATTCAGCAAAGCAAGAATGGTATATACATTACTCAATCTAAATACATTAAGGAAATACTTAAGAAGTTTGGTATGGAAGATTCAAAACCAGTTGGTACACCCATGTGTACTGGACTGAAACTTACAAAAAATGATGATTCAAAAGAAGTTGATCAGACCCTATACTGATCTATGATTGGAAAATTGCAGTATGTAGTACATTCAAGACCTAATATTGCCTTAGCAGTCGGTATAGTAGCTAGATTCTCAGCAAAACCTAAGGAAAATCATATGATGGCAATCAAAAGAGTCTTAAGATACTTAAGAGGAACTGAAGAATATGGTTTGTGGTATAAATTTGGAGGCAATCTAGACTTAAAAGTGTTTACTGATGCTGATTGGGCAGGGAACATTGATGACAGAAAAAGCACAAGTGGTGGAGCATTTTTTCTTGGAAAAAGACTGGTATCCTGGACTAGTAAAAAGCAAAATTGCACATCTCAATCCACAGCTGAAGCAGAATATGTTGCTGCTGCAGTAAACTGTTCAAATATTGTTTGGTTTAAACAGTTATTAGAAGGTATGAAGGTTGAAATCAAAGAACCAGTTGTTATATTTTGTGACAATACTAGTGCAATAAACATTTCGAAGAATCCAGTGATGCATTCCAAAACTAAGCACATTGCTATTAAATATCACTTTGTCAGAGAATTGGTGCAGGACAAGGAAATCAGATTAGAATATATTCATACAAAAGAGCAGATTGCAGACATTTTTACCAAACCATTACCTAAGGATGCATTTGTGTATCTAAGAGGTAAGTTAGGGGTCATTCCCCTATCCGAGGCTCACTAAATATAGTTTTAGTGATGCATCAACCAGAACATGATTGAAAATCAACCAGTTGATGCAGCATATTCAAGGAATCATTGCATATGAATCAGTACTTGAGGTACATTAATTTACACCGGTAATATGTGAATTGTCTTTGGCATGTGTTGTCTAAGAGGGAGTGTTTGCTATGTCTTTTCTATTACTTCAATAAATTTTCAATAGTCAGAAGGAAGAATTTTCAGGATAAAGGAAGTTTG
>BSBK01000497.1:7790000-7925000 GCA_027943335.1 Chamaecyparis obtusa | reverse complement strand
TGAACGTAATCATTTGGTTTCCCTTTTACTTGAATTTAAGGACATTTTTTTCTTGGACATATTCGGATATGCCGGGCATAGATTCTAAGATTGTTACTCACAATATTGTTCTAAAACCAAATGTGAAACCTGTGAAGAAGAAAATTTGAAAGGTGAATCCATGAATTGCTTTGTTAGTTAAGTCTGAAATTGAAAGATTATTGGATTCTGGATTTATTCATTCTATTGATTATTCAGACTGAATTTCAAATATTGTGCCCATTTTGAAAGGAGAAAATAAGATAAGAATGTGCACTGACTTTAGAGATTTAAACAAAGCATCCTTAAAAGATGATTTCTCGTTACCTAATATTGATATGATTGTAGATTCAATAATGAGACATGCTTTACTATCATTTATGGATGGTTTTTTGAGCTATAATCAAATCTTTATTCCTCCTGAAGATCAATTTAAAACTGCATTTATAAAACCTTTGGAAACATTTTGTTGGGTCATGATATCTTTTGGATTAAAAAATGCGGGAGCAACCTATCAACGAGCTATGACTCTGATTTTTCATGATTATATTCATAAGATTCTTGAGGATTATGTGGATGATATCTTGGCAAAATCTATACAAAGAGAAGATCATATTAGCATTTTACGACAGATATTTAAAATAATTAGAAGTTACAACATGAGGTTAAATCCTAAGAAATGTGTCTTTGGAGTTGATTCAGGTAAATTATTAGGATTTATAATCTCTAAGCGAGGCATAGAAGTAGATACTAAAAATATTAAAGCTATTGTTAATATGCCTCCTCCTAAGAATATTTCTCAATTACAAATTTTACAAGGAAAAATTCAAGCTATTCATTGCTTCGTTTCCAACTTAGTTGATAGAATTGTTCCTTTTACTTCCTTGTTTAGAAAGGATAGAACTTTCTCTTGGAATGATGAATGCAAACAATCCTCTGAGAAATTTAAGGAGTATATCACCAATCCTCTTATCTTGCAACTGGATAAATTTGATAAACCCTTTCAGTTATATACTTTAGCCACTCAGAAAGTGGTGAGTGCATTGTTAGCTCAAAATGATAGTGAAGATAAGGAAAGACCTGTGTATTACATTAGTCAGACTTTACTTGATTACAAAACAAGATACATAGATTTGGAAAGAAAATGTTTAGCTATAGTTTATGCTTGCCAGAAACTCAGACATTATCTTCTAAATGTTGAAGTCAATGTGATTGTTAAATTTGATGCTTTGAAACATCTTTTCTCACAAACTGATCTCTTTGGCCATCTAGCAAAGTGGGTGATGTTACTTATTGAATTTGATCTTAATTTCATTTCTCATAAGTCAATTAAGGGACAAGATTTAACAGATTATTTAGCTGAAGCTCCTTGTCCTCATTCTAATATGTACTTTACTTCAATAGAATTCCCCGATGAAAATATTCTAGCCATTCAACATGATGATGTTTGGAAATTATATTTTGATGGGTCTAGATGCAAGATAGGTTCTGGTGTCGGTATTATCTTGATCCTTCCTACAAAAAAACTGATTCCTTTATCTTATAAATTAACCTTTCCTTGTACTAATAACATTGTGGAGTATGCAACTCTTATAGTTGGTCTTCGAGCAGCTTTATCCCTTAACATCAAACACTTGCAAATTTATGGAGATTCGCAATTGATTGTTGAATAAATTAAAGGAGGTTATCAAACTAAGAATGATAAAATGACACAATATAGAGATTTGGCTCTTGATGTTCTTTCACAATTCTCTTCTTACACAATTCAAACTTTACCTCAGAAAGATAATCCACATGCGGAAGCCATGGCAAGTGCAACTTCTTTGGTTTGTCTTGAAAATATCACTGAAAATTTTCAATTTACTATACAAACTCTTAAAAACCCTGTTGGAGCTTTTCTTTGCAGGACCAAACTTGAATCAATAGATGGGCTTAATTCTCAGGGTAAGCACTCAAGTTTGACAAGGAAAAAGTCTAATTGATGAGGATTGAAAAGAATCCTCCTTCTTCTTTGAGCTCCACATCACTCAAGCGGGTGTTACCTTATCTGTACACTCACGACTCCTTTTTGATGAATAAAAGGCCTGCAGATAAATTAGTGTGGAATAGTCTTCAAACCCTTTTAGGTATACTATACCCCAATGAAATTAATTCTCATTCAATAGCCCTATTTGCATGGGATGAGTTTGAAGACTAGAAAGGAGACCTCTTTACTACTACTACCTCCAACATAAAAGGGAAAGGTATTTGATTTGAAAGGTTAATGTTGGGTTGATTGGACCCCTGAAATACCCTTAGTCTCTCATAGACCAGTGCCTTATCCAATAGGTAGCAGAGTCAAATACCTCACTGCAATAGAAAGCTATGAAATAAGGAGATAATATATTCAAATATGTTGATGCCTTACATCACACATACACCATTAATCAGACCATACATTATCAAACCACTTGTGTATCCAAATGTGCTATCACTCATTCAAAGGATATTAACCCTCCCCTTAGAAGAGACCTATAAACAAGTGATACATTGATCAGCATCCACTGCAAGACAAGCATGAAGTACCCTTGATACCCCAAATCATACACATCTGAAAACCAATCTCAGACCTAGTTGTTTCTGCGAAAATAACTTTATTGCAAACACATAGGAAATGCAAATAGAAAAACTACAACACCCTTGATGTCATAATCAATAAGTCTAAAACCCAAAATGGAGAAAATCTGATAACAGTACAAATATATTGAATCTCATACATAAGACAAGCTATTACAATTTGCATTACATACTCCAAAACTAGAGAGGAAAGAGGGAACCCTACATGTAGAGAAGAAGGCAATATTTGTAAGGCAGGACATTCATGGAACCAGCTCTTAGAAGAAAACTTGAACCCTTACAAAGTAAAAAATTCAACTATTTATACCACTAATCATCTTGGGATCCCAAAATAGGATGCAACAAGCTACAGATGATTAGGGTTAGGGTTTCACCCACTAGGCCAACTAAAAATAATCCAAAATTTATTACAGGGATGGAAACTAGGCAGTCAAATCCAAATTTGATTTTCATTTATGCCAAATAACTAAGAAAGGTACTAGGAATGATAAATTTTCCATGCCAATCATGTCTTATCAATCACTTGCAACATGCCTTGAGCACCTAACCACACTCCTCCTGGTACAAAAACATCATGCCACTGACCAAAGAGACCCTCAGATCAGTAGGCAACAACCAGTGCCACCATACCAATCGAAATCAACTGCTAAAACCATAAATTTTGGTACTTCCTGTTGCTGGAAACCCTCTGCAAATTTGAATTTGAAATACAACGGTCATTTCCAAGTGCCAACAACAAATCGGCGGTCAACATTTAAATTTGGATCAACTTTAAGTCCTGACCGTTAGATCATCATATTTCGCGGGCTTTATGATTCATCTTTTAAAAGGACCCCAGTCAAATTTAGCAAACTGGCGACTAAAGACCTTTTCCAATTCATAGAAAAATTTATCTCTCCGCCATTTAGTTTAGCAGTTACGTGAACACTTTTTCACCTAATCGTTAGTCAATTTGGAGCACCGCCACTTTTCTTCATGAACGAGCAAAGCCTTTGAAATTTTTCAAGCCGCTAACACCTTTATCCAAACTGCTAAGCCTTAGACCCCCACCTGGGCCCACTTTATGCCACTTGTCACTATACCATTCACCGTATCCACCCGGTCACCACTGACACAGGACCCACAAAAAACAAGCCCTCAAATCGGATGGCGGGCGAAAGATCTCATGGCTCTAACACAACCCGTGAGATCATGTGCCAGCCATTGATTCTGCCACACTGTCAGCCCCCCCGAAAATGACCCCACCTTGCTAAATCCTTGCGTTGACCAATAGAATTAAAACAAATCAGCACCACCTGGCCGACGGTCCCACTGACACAACCAATAAGAAGGCTCCAATTGTAACACTTGTTAGCAGAGCCACAATAGTCATCCTACACACATGGAGAATCAGATGACTGGCACATAATCTCAAGGGTTCAAAAGATTCTTTGAGATCATGCGCCCGACGTAGATTTTGAATCTTTGTCATCGTCATGAAAGCCTGACCCCACCCTGCTGCATAAGATCCTTTGACGAATGAGAGACTACCACGTCGCAAAATCCAGCAAGTGGACAAGTAACTTTTCCTTCGCTTACAGGTCCTTCTGACAACCCTACCATATCATCATTTCTCTCAGCTAATAAGGAACTGCCATTTGTGCTTATGTGGTAGTGGACCTGTCTGTTTGAAGTGTTACGTCATGAAAAGGAATCAATGGTCATTGTAAGATCGCAAGCCTCTGACAAAAGCCTTGCAAAATTATGACAACCATAGGATTAAGATGGTGTTAGAGCCGGGCCTAGGAAAGATTTAATCCGAAACTATAGAAAAATTAAAGGCCCAGGACTTAGGAAAAAATTAAACCTGCCAGACTTTAGGCCTAAGGAAATATTAAGCGTTGAGGACTTAGGGAATAATTTGTGCACATGGGTTTTAGGGAACTTAAGTGGCCCAAAAAGGTAACATTAAAATAGAACAGGGCCAGGGTAAAACAAAGGGCTTTTCAAAGTAATGGCTAGTTTATGAATTTTTTCTTAGGATTTTAGCTAGAGACATGAAAAATACTACAGAGGCCAGGGGAAAGAAAATGAAGCCATGAAATTTTTTTCACGTGCTAACAGTGGCTCTGTCTAGGGATGTATGCCTCCTATAGGCATATCAAGGATCTAGAATCACTGGGAGAAGTAGACCAATCCACAAAACTTTTCTCAAACAACTTTATTGAAAATAGGAAAACTACTCCTATTATGTACAAACCATGGCCCTAAACCACTGGTAACTTTCAAAACTTCTTACCTCTGTCATATACCTAATTTTCATTCCTTTCTTCTTGAGATAAGCTAGATATTTTATTCCCATTTGTTTCACCAAACATATCAACACTTTTAATCAATCCATCAGGCAAAACAAAATTTTTGTCTACATTCTCATAGTGTATGTAAAAACCTGAAGCATTTTCATCATCTTGCTCACTATGAAAGTAAGACTGAGCATGCTCATGAACACAGTCATCAAACTGAAACTGATCTTTATCTACTGATTCATCTATGCCATCAATGTGAAATGCAAAAGTCACATACTTGATAAAAGTCTTCATTCATACCTTGACTATGCATATCCTTAGGTGTAGCTAGTTGGAGTTCAAAAGAATAATCAAGTTTATACTTACACATGTCATCATCATCAAATTCTACTACATTTGAGACCTCCATGTGTTCTTCAAACAATGGATTGATAATTCCATGTAATACTCCTTGTTGCACATTATGACAAAAAATGGGCTGATCATCATCATTGTCCTCATCATATAAAGTATTAGAAAACACTTTAAACTCACTACCCATTTCATCTCCATGGAGATTCTCAGCACACAAAGAAAAATCAGAACTATATGAAGATTCACAGTCAACATCACCTACCAAGCATATAGTGTCCATAATTATATCTTCTTCATTATCTTGTTTAGGAAAACCATCATAGCAAAACCATGGTTCACTCCTAAACTCTCTATTATATGCTGCAACCTCATTATCCAATGCAGGAGCATTAGATAACCTTTTACTCAAATCTTCATGTTCATCCTCACTAATATCACATTGAATTACCATTTTCTTATCTTCAAACTTTGAGGACAAATCACTCTCAACATCTTCATACTCAAGCTGATTTGTACAATGTACAAATTGAGATGCACTATCACTTTTAGATTCAGAAAATGAAAACATGCCTTCACTGATAAAGGAGTGTTCACTTCCATCATTACTTTCTTCCTCCCATGTTGCATCTGACTCAGATGAAGACACCTCAACATCACTGCCTTCATCACTCTCACTTGAGTAACCACTTTCAGCACTATGTTCCTCTGACTGTGACTGATATGCCTGTAAATCACATTCCTCATCTTGTGCAGCAACATCAAGCTCATCAGTAGAGACATGAATTTCAGCTTCCTCATGTCTAAGAACATTAGCAAAAACATGCTCATAATCAAAATTACAAGAATTGACTACAGTGGCTAATTCATGACTCAAAACACCATCACACTACTCAATTCTACTAAGGTCTGGAATATATCTTACTGTTGTAGCATCCTGAACACATGCCTCATCAGTAGCAAAGGACTCAACATCATTTATACACATATCCTGATTTGACATTTCAACTTGATTACAAACTATAGAAAAAGTGTTGATACATTGATTTGGAATTGTGGTATCAACACTACATTATTCTTTTCTTTCATATTCATTATACCGGCATACATTCATGGCAAAATGACCTCTGGTCAATCCATATTTCAAATTGTTTTCAATGTCCATTGCAGTTATAAATGCCTGATATAATGACTTAGGTTCTTTGTCCCTCAGTAAGTAATTCATTTTCTTATCAAATGCATTGAAATAGACACTCAAACACACTTGATCATTGGGTCTATAACTTTCAGGGATTTCATTCAATACTCTTGCAAATCTGATATTGAATTGAGGGACAAGTTCATCACTCTCAATATGAATATTTAAAAACTTATCATAAGAATCAGATATGCTTACCCTTTCTCCAAATTGCTCCATGAAGGCCGAATACATCTCACCCCAAGATGAAATAGAACATGTTGGTAGAAAAGAGAACCAGTCTCTAGCATCACCTTCTAAAGTTTGAACAAACAATTTCATCCATAGGTCTTCATGGCAAACATCAAAATCACACATCACATCAGCAAAGCATTGAACATGCTTCCTTGCTGATTGAAACTGGTCCCTATCATACTTTGGTAAATATCCTCTAATTCCATCAGGGATCTTATTAGGGAAACTAGGTATGCCATCATAACAAAATGGCACATATCCTTTGACAAAAGAAACCCTGTGAACATCCATCACTAGCTGCAGCTTTTGCACATCCATTTGAAGATCTTCAAGACTAATGACAGGAAATCTATACTTGAAACTAACCTTCTTTTGTCACTGAACCCATCCTACATAGTCCACACTTATATGTCCTTTCTTTAATGACAAAACCATTTGATAAGGAACATGCAAATACACAAAATATTGAATGGGGAATACCTAGAAGCCTTTGCTAATTGTTGTTGCTCTCTTCACATTTGACTGAAATCTGAAACAAGGTTACACACCTCAGGTTCATTCTAGTATAGAGTCGCCACCCCTTTTTCAGAGGACACAAATTTTTATTGATCTCCTTTGAAGCACCAACAGATTCTGGGCACTCCTCACAGCAAAGTCACATATGATAATTTTGAATCTTTACAACAAATTCAGGTAATACATTTGCAGATATGAAAACAACTTTCAGATTATGATATTTATGAGACTCTTCCCCAAAATGAAATATAGCAAGACTCTGGGATACTCTTAATGGTAAACTTATTTCAATCCTCAGCAGAGTCGCCAGTTTGTTGGAGCTTTTCTTTGTAGGACCAAACTTGAATCAATAGATGGGCTTAATTCTCAGGGTAGGCACTCAAGTTTGACAAGGAAAAAGTCCAATTGATGAGGATTGAAAAGAATCCTCCTTCTTCTTTGAGCTCCACATCACTCAGGCGGGTATTGCCTTATCTACACACTCATGACTCCTTTTTGATGAATAAAAAGCCTGCAGATAAATTACTGTAGAATGTCTTCAAACCCTTTTAGGTATACTGTACCCCAATGAAATTAATTCTCATGCAATAGCCCTATTTGCATGGGATGAGTCTGAAGATTAGAAAGGAGACCTCTTTACTACTACTACCACAAAAATAAAAGGGAAAGGTATTTGATTTGAAAGGTTAATGTTGGGTTGAATGGACCCCTGAAATACCCTTAGTCTCTCATAGACCAGTGCCTTATCCAATGGGTAGCAGAGTCAAATACCTCACTGCAATAGAAAGCTATGAAACAAGGAGACAATATATTTAAATATGTTGATGCCTTACATCACACATACACCATTAATCAGACCATACATTATCAAACCACTTGTGTATCCAAATGTGCTATCACTCATTCAAAGAATATTAACCCTCCCCTTAGAAGAGATCTATAAACAAGTGATACATTGATCAGCATCCATTGCAAGACAAGCATGAAGTACTCTTGATACCCCAACTCATACACATCTGAAAACTAGTCTTAGACCTAGTTGTTTCTACGAAAACAAATCTATTGCAAACACATAGGAAATGCAAATAGAAAAACTACAACACCCTTGATGCCATAATCAATAAGTCTAAAACTCAAAATGGAGAAAATCTAATAACAGTACAAATATATTGAATCTCATACATAAGACAAGCTATTACAATTTGCATTACATACTCCAAAACTAGAGAGGAAAGAGGGAACCCTACATGCAGAGAAGAAGGCAATATTTGCAAGGCAAAACATTCATGGAACCAGCTCTTAGAAGAAAACTTGAACCCTTACAAAGTAAAAAATTCAACTATTTATACCACTAATCATCTTGGGATCCCAGAATAGGATGCAACAAGCTACATATGATTAGGGTTAGGGTTTCACCCACTAGGCCAACTGAAAACAATCCAAAATTTATTACAGGGATGGAAACTAGGTGATCAAATCCAAATTTGATTTTCATTTATGCCAAATAACTAAGAAAGGTACCAGGAACCACAAATTTGCGATGCCAATCATGTCTTATTAGTCATTTGCAACATGCCTTGAGCACCTAACCACACTCCTCCTGGTACAAAAACATCATGCAACTAACCAAAGAGACCCTCGGATCAGTAGGCAACAACCAGTGCCACCAAACCAATCAAAATCAGCTGCTAAAACCATAAATTTTGGTACTTCCTGTCGCTAGAAACCCTCTGCAAATTTGAATTTGAAATACAATGGTCATTTCCAAGCGCTAGTAGAAAATCGACGGTTGACATTTAAATTTGGATCAACTTTAAGTCCTAACTGTCAGATCATCATATTTCACGGGCTTTATGATTCATCTTTTAAAAGGACCCCAGTCAAATTTAGCGAACTGGTGACTAAAGACCTTTTCTAGCTCGCAGAAAACTTTATCTCTCTGCCATTTAGTTTAGCGGTTACATGAACACTTGTTCGCCAAATCACTAGTCAATTTGGAGCATCGCCACTTTTCTTCGTGAACGAGCGAAGCCTTTGAAATTTGTCGGGCTGCTAAACACCTTTATCTAGACTGCTAAGCCTTAGACCCCTACCTGGGCCTGCTTTATGCCACTTGTCACTATAGCATTTACTCTATCTACCCGGTCACCGCTGACATAGGACCCATAGAAAACAAGCCCTCAAATCAGACGGCGGGCGCAAGATCTCATGGCTCTGACACAACCCATGAGATCATGCACTAGCCATTGATTCTGCCACACTGTCAACCCCCTCAAAAATGACCCCACCTTGTTGAATCCTCATGTTGACCAATAGAATTAAAAAAAATTAGCACCACCTGGCCGACGGTCCCCCTAAAACAACCAATAAGAAGGCTCCAATTGTAACACCTGTTAGTGGAACCACAACAGTCTTCCTGCACACATGGAGAATCAAATAGTTGGTGCATAATCTCAAGGGTTCAAAAGATTCTTTTAGATCATGCGCCCGCCATAGATTCTGAATCTTTTCCATCGTCATGAAAGCCTGACCCCACCCTACCGCGTAAGATCCTTTGATGAATGAGAGACTACCACATCACAAAATCTAGCAAGCAGACAAGTAACTTTTCCTTCACTCACAGGTCCTTTTGACAACCCTGCCATATCATCATTTCTCTCGGCCAATAAGGAACTGCCATTTGTGCTTATGTGGCAGTGGACCTGCCCATCTGAAGTGTTACATCATGAAAAGGAATCAATGGTCATTGTAAGATCGAAACCCTTTGACAAAAGCCTTGCAAACTTACAAGAACTGTATGATTAAGATGGTGTCAGAGCCGGGCCCAAGAAAGATTTAAGCCAAAACTATAGAAAAATTAAAGGCGCAGGACTTAGGAAAAAATTAAACCCTCCAGACTTTAGGCCTAAGGAAATATTAAGCACTGAGGACTTAGGGAACAATTTGCGCACATGGGTTTTAGGGAACTTAAGTGGCCCAAAAAGGTAACGTTAAAATAGAATAGGGCTAGGGTAAAATGAAGGGCTTTTCAAAGTAACGGCTAGTTTATGAATTTTTGCTTAGGGTTTTAGCTAGAGACATGAAAAATACTGCAGAGGCCAGGGGAAAGAAAATGAAGCCATGAATTTTTTTGCATGTGCTAACAAACCCTGCAATCTCTAATAAGGTTACCTCTGATCGTTTTAATTTTCATTTGGATGAATGGTATTCTCATATCTTTCATTTTTTGAAAGATGGTACTTTTCTTGAATTAGCAACAAGGAACATGTGTAATCATATTAGGAAGCTTGCAACACATTACATCATTTTAGGAGACATGCTTTACAAATGCTCTTATGAGGGTTTACTATTAAGATGTCTTAATAGAACCAAAATTCCGATAGCTTTGGCAGAAGCTCATTCTGGTTCTTGTGGGGGACATTTTGGTAGAAAATCTCTGATTAATAAACTGCTTAGAATGGGATATTATTGGCAAACAATGGAACAAGATTCTTTCATGTTTGTTAAGAAATGTCCTCAATGTCAATAACATAGTAATTTGGTTCATGCTCTTGCTCATGAGCTTCGTAAACAAGTTTCTCCATGGCCTTTTAGTATTTGGGGTTTTGACCTTATTGGAAAAATCTCACCAGCTTTGTCTCAGGGACATACAGATATCCTGACTGCTACAAATTACATCACAAAGTGGGTGGAAGTTGTCCCTCTTCATTTGACAACCACAGATGTTATATGTGATTTCATCCTTAACAATATTATAACACGATTTGGTATTCCTTCGACAATAATTTTGGATAATGGTACCTCTTTTAAGAACAAAGAAGTAACAAAATTCTTAGAGAAATATTGAATTCAAATAGATTTTTAACTTCTTATTATCCTCAATCTAATGGTCAAGCTGAAGCATCGAACAAAATCATTGAACAAATTTTGAGAAAAATAGTTAATAAGCATGTAAAAGATTGGCATACCCAACTGACCTATGTTTTATGGGCTTATAGGACTAGTGTTTGTACTACCACAGGTACTTCTCCTTACAATCTTGTCTATGGTACTGATGCTATTATGCCTTTGGAATTAGAAATACCTTCTTTACGTGTTTCATTTCATGGGATAATCAACAAGGATACTTTTCAAGAACAATGCTTACAAGAATTAGAAATGTTGGATGAACAATGAATACATGCTTTAGAACATATAAAAGCTTATCATAAATCTCTTCAAAAACAATATAATCATAAAGTAATTGAACAAACATTTTTGGTTGGTGATTTAGTCTTATATGAAAATCAACGAAATGTGAATGCTTTACTTGGCGAAAAAGGAAAGTTTAGTCCTAATTGGCTTGGACCTTTTATTGTAATTGAAGACTTTGGTTCAGGGCTTATAAACTTGCTGATATGGATGGCGTTTCTCTTAAGGAACCTATCAATATTATGCATTTTAAACATTATTATCCTTAATTTCTTTCTTTCTTTCCCTGTGTATTTATGTATTCATTATAAAATAAATACGTTATTTTATAGGCTATGTGATTTTGTAAAATTACATTTGGATGCATTTGTACACCTTCTTTCTTTCTATTAAGTTTTATATTGATGAAAATATAGTAATAAAAAATAGAACTAATTAGTAGAGAAAGTTTTTCATTCATAAAATCTTTTCAATTTTGATACATATGTGGCCCATGGCCCTATTTATCACTGTGTTTATCTCTATCCTTTGATGGTCGATGACTCCCAAATTTCTCTGGCCTATGATAGGAAGATATAGATTTGTGTGTCCATGAGTGGCTCCTCGATATGCTCATATCACACATGCACTCCTGGGCCCTCTGTAAGTCAGCTATCAGTTTATCTTCTCTTTCTTTACATAATCTTAGCTCTTGTTGGACACATGCAAAGATATTGGCATGCCTGTTGGGATCTCTGTTACCAATGGAAGACTCTCACTCGCCGGCTGGTAGTCGGTAGGATATACATGTATCCTTCAGAACCTTAGATACAAAACTCCTCCACTTTGCTACACTAGCTACAAAATGAAATATCTTTATCAAATTAATGCTCTTTTTGCACAACTTAAGTTATATTTCCAATCAAATTCATGTTTCTTACCTAGATCTCCCTCCTGGGTGTCATCAAAGGATCTGGATAGTGGAGGCATGGAGTGACTACTCTCTCCATGCTCACTATGTCTAGGTCTCAGAGGTGGTGTCTCTGTGTGGGCTCGTGGAGGTCTTTGTGATCTCAGTGGTGATGTGTGAAAAATGTGTACATCCGCACTAGTATCACTAGCTTGGGGCATCTCCTCTGATCTCTCCTTTGCTCTCTCCTCCTCCATGGGGTCTCCCTCCAAGATGTGCTCCTTCTCATCTCTGAGAACCTCATCCTCCTTTGCTGTACCATTATCTCAGTGTGTCCTCTCTGAAAGGCCTGGATCACCTGTAGGATAATCCTCTGGGAAGATAGGGCGGGTTCCCTTTAGACTCCAATACTTGATGTAGTCTCGACTCATGTCTGAGTAGGCCACATCTGATGGTAACTCTATATCCTATGTCTCATCTGCATCAATGTCTACTATGTCTGCTACTGATGCTTGGTGTATGGCATTAGGTCTTTGATAGTACCTCATTGGATGTGCATAATGAGGTACCACTTCGGGGACTCCCTGTAAAAGGCCGAACTATCTCATCACTCGATCATAGTAGTATGGCATCACTGTGTGACTCTAATGACCCTCTAGCAGCTTACACTACTATAAATGTCTCATCTAGTGTCATGTATCTGGCCACTTTGTCATCCGGCAGTAGGGTATCCATATCACATATGTGCCTGGTATATGGTCTAGACATACCCTTCAATAGAGGATATCTCCAAACTACTAGACATCTCTCAGAGGATAAGAAAAGCCTCTTGGTGTGATAGCATCTACCATCACTGGTACACCCTGTGGTTGTGTACATGCAAAATGATCAAATAGCCAAATCTACAAAAGCGTGCATACCGAAAGACTCTCTCTCTGATATCTGACCAGCTGACATAGCTCGTGGTATAGCTAGGCTAGCATACTACGACCCCATGAGAATATCATCCCATCTATCTCCATCCTTCATACAAGATGAGTGAAAAGTGCACAAAATACTGTACCCTTTATGTTGGGTACCACAACCAAGGACAATATACATAACATCACTCTCTGTACTAAAGGTGTAGGGCCTGCCAGTATGGATGATAAAGCAACTTGATCTGACCAGGTTTGCATTTGTAGAACCTATCCTAAACAATACTCTACATTTGAAAGGATTTCCTCAGAAAATCATTATGCTCTCAATCTGATAGGTTCACCTTGAATGAAAAGCCATAAGATTCTATAGACATCCTCTAATGTCACAATGATCTCACCTAAGGGAAGATGAAAGGAGCATGTATCCTCATCCCACCTCTCTATTAGAGATGATAACATGGCTCGGTGTAGTTTGATCTATGGTAGGACTGTCACCCAGTATAGTCCTCATATCTCAGTAACTGCATCTCATCCTCACTTAGCTTTGATAGTTTCTCTCTAATCACTTCTAGTAACCCTCCAAAGGGATGCTCTTGGAGATGAACCAGATCCTGTCAGCACAAACAAACATCATATCAGTATTCTACATCATCAAATATGTAAATCTAACTTGACTAGGTCAAGGTCAACATTAGTTAGGTCAAGGATGACCTTCCTAGGTCAAGGTCAAATTTTCTGGGTCAGGGTCAACCTTTTTGGGTCAAGGACGACCTCACCCTATACAAGGTGGAGACTTTCCAATCTATGTTGACCTTTTTGGGTCAAGGTCGACATAACTGGGTCAGGGTCAACCTTTTTGGGTCAAGGTTGACATAACTGGGTCAGGGTCGACCTTTAAGGGTAAAGGTTGAACTTGCCTATAGAAATCAAGAACTTATGAAATACAAAAATAAAAAACAACAAACTTACCTCGAGAAGCAGCCGTCCGGTAGCTAGGCACTGTCTCAGGAGCTCCATGCACATTGCTCAAAGTTCTTCTCTCCTTGGAATATTGCTTTCTCTCTTTGAATCTAAAAATGGTAAGAATGAGTAAGTATGACTTCCTTTTCTTTATTTATATTCAAAATTAGGGTTTTGCTAGGGTTTACTCATGTAAATTCAGATTTCCCTTTACGTACATTTAGATAGACATTCACTCTTTTCATCATAACTTGAGTTTGGTAACTCCATTTTTAGTGCCATTAGTGGTGTTGGAATCATGAGTCACATACCTAACCCCTTGAATCAGTTTAGGAAGGATGTGAATCTTTCTAATTGGTTTAGGAAAGGACTTTTCAACAAATTGCATTTTCAGTGTATAAAGTTATCTTTATCACCCTATTTCACCCTTCAAAAGTAGAAAGCCAAAATAGGGGGGGAATAAGGGGCTTTATGCACTTCTTGGTTTTCATTTAGTAAGGTCTAGGTGATTTATGAACTTCCACTAACCTTGTGTGTTGCAGGTTCTAATAGTTTTTTGCAGGATCTCTACATTGAGAACTTGGCTATATCCTTTTTATTTACTATGATGTTTTCTTACTTTAGCTTGCATATTCATATAGTGTCATATCTAAGATAAAGTGGGGGATAAATGTATCATATTAAAATAGAAGCACTTCCATCTTGATAGGTTTAACACCCTCTTTTAATGCATTTATTATGATAGACTTGCATTTAGGATGCATTTTGCACTTGATTCCTTCATTCTAGGTGAAATTACTGTTAGGATCCCAAGGATTCTCCTTGATTTCCCTACTTTGTGGCTCTATTTCCTAGGTAGGATCTAGGAATAAGTCCTCCTATCCTTCATCATGTCCATCATAAGCCTCTGCATCCTTTTTTAGCACTCTGACCTATTTTGTCATCATTTCCAAGTCTCTGGGCATCCCTGGGACCTCCTGTTCTCAACACAGATTGGATCTAGACCCCTAGGTCAAGGTCAAGGTTGACTTTGACCTAGGTCAAAGTTGAGGTCATCCTTGAAATTTGTCAAGATTTGATCCCCCTTTTCAAATTTTGGTCTCAGAGGACCCCAGAATCAATGTTGGGCTTCCAGATCCGAATGCGGAAGGGTTTTAATTTGAAATTCATTTAATTCTTTTCCCTCCTTAGTTGGTTATTGTGATTGGACCATAATTCAAGGTGAAATTTAAATTATGGGCCCTTATATTGCTCGAGGAGCCTCACCTTGAAACCTCTATATAAAGACTCTCTCTTGTCTTCATCTTAAACAACGATCACTCCAAGCATTCAAGTGGAGACAAAATTGATTAAAGCAAGAAAGTGATGGTGAAGTGAAGATGCAAGATTGAAAGAGGATGATATAGAAGATCAAGCCATTGTTGATATCAAGAATATGTGTGTGCACAACATTGTGAACATCTATTTGGAGCAAGAGAGATCTCTTCTTTCTTGATCCACCATTTTCAATATTCAAGCATTCAAAGATACAATCATGGGGTAGTAATTACGGATTGTGAGTTTGGTAAGAGTACTTTAGCCTTGGGGGCTTGGTATGCTTTCTTATCATATTCAAATCTATGCATTGATTTCTCATAACCATTCACATTAGGGTTTCAATCTAGAGGATTAGATCTTGGCATTACACATTCAATACACAGGCATATTCTATTACATTCGGCTATTTGTGGAGGTGGAGATCACCAAAGTGGGGGTTTGAATAAGGAAAAACCCTGTATAGCCACCCCAAAACACCATTTTTAGATATCTACAATTGTTGTTTTGGGAGTTGCAGAGAAGATTTGAGTACCCTTTTTGTCAAACTTCTAGGATCCACGAACAAAATTTTCATCAAAGTAGTTCAGGTCAAGGATGACCATTAGGGGTAAGATTGTACCCCGGGGTAAGATCTTACCCCGCATTTGGGTCAAAGATGACCTTCCTTAGAATTGAAAAAGCTTTCTAGGTTTTCTCTATCTCTTCTTTCCTGTCCCAGATCCAATTGTAGAATTTCCTGAAACGAAACACAAGCATCAGAAAATAGGTATTTTCAGATCAACTTTATTATGAGGTACATACTTTATCTTATCTAATTTCAAGCACTTCTAGATTTACACACACACACATGAACACACACACATATATATATATGTATGTATGTATAGTGGAAAATGTGGACTTAGGATCTTTATTAGGTACATTGTTAGAAACCTTACCTACCTATATCTACATTTTTATACCTTACAATATCAATCCAAGGTTTATCAGGAACAAAAATTAGTGTATACAATCCAATATTTTGACTTACTACATTTTCAACTTGACAAATTCCACAACTTTTCACAAATTCCTGTACATCCTTATACAATTGTAGCCAAAATTATTTCTCCTTAAGAAAATTCAATGTTTTATCAATACTAAAGTGTCCATCCAAACCACTACTATATTTTTCCTTTATCAAATTAGTTCTTATTGATCCCCTTGGTATACAAAACTAAATACCTTTAAACAACATACCTCCTTGAATGAAATATTCTTTCCATTTAGTACTCGGTTGATCTTGAATAGGTGCTCTGCACTTTCTCCATGACTCAAAAAAATCAGGATCAAATTCATAAGAATCTCTCATGTCATCAAAACCAAAAACTTCAATTTTCATCTCAGTCATCAAAGATCTTCTACTCAATGCATCTACAACTCAGTTAGTGACTCCACTTTTATGCTTTATCACAAATGTATAACTCTGTAAATATTCAACCCATTTCATATGTCTTTGATTCAACTTATTTTGACTACCCAAATACTGTAAAGCTTTATGATCAGTATACAACACAAATTCACTCGGTATCAAATAATGTCTCCATTTCTTCAGGGTTTGAACAATAGCATAGAATTCTTGATCATACACATAATATTTCCTTTTTGCATCATTCAACTTTTTGCTAAAGAAAGCAACAGGTTTACCTTCTTGACTCAACAAAACTCCTATTGAACTTCCACTTGCATCACATTGCACTTGAAATACCTTATTAAAATCAGACAATGCTAAAACATGCAATTCATCAACCTTCTGCTTCAAAGTCTCAAAACTTTTATCAGCTCCATGTGTCCACTTGAATTCTCTTTTATCTCCTCTCATAGTCTTATTCATAGCATTACAAATTAAACTGAAATTCCTACTGAACTTTTGGTAAAAATTTGCCAAACCATGAAATGATCTTACCTCACTAGTATTTTCAGGTGTAGGCCAATTCAAAATAGCTTCAACCTTTTCATGGTCCATCTTCAAACCATCATCTAAAATCACAAATGCCAAATACACAATCTCCTCTTTCATGAAAGAACACTTTTTCAAATTTATCAGCAATTTTTCTTCTTTCAACCTCTGCAATACTTGTTTAACATGCAACAAATGTTCTTCTTTGGTTTTACTAAATATCAGAATATCATCAAGGTATAAAATCATAAATTTACCTAAGAATCTCTTCAAAACTTCATTCATCAACCTCATAAAAGTACTCGGTGCATTAGTTAAACCAAAAGGCATAACCAACCACTCATACAAACCTTCTTTTGTCTTAAAAGAAGCTTTCCACTCATCACCTTCTCTGATTCTAATATGATGATACCCACTTTTCAAATCAATTTTGGTAAAATACTTTGCTCCAATCAAACTGTCCATAATTATGTCATCCATTCTTGGTATAGGAAACCTATATTTCACTGTTATCTTGTTGATTTCTCTAGAATCAATACACATTCACCATTTTCCATTCTTCTTATGTGCGAATACAATAGGTACTACACAAGGACTCACACTTTCTTAGATCAAAACTTTTTGCAACAATTCTTGAATCTATTGGTTCAATTCTTGATTCTCAATAGGTGTCAACTGATGTGGTGCCTTATTTGGTAAACTATCTCCAGGGATTAGATCCATGAAATGATTAATGCTTCTCTTTGGTGGAAAACCATCAGGTACATTATCAAAAATTATTTCACTGTACTCGATGAGTAACTTATCAATTTCCTTAGGGATGCTATCTTCTATTTTCTTACTTGGTTTGTTAGGAATCACAACAAAACATACATCATTCTTCTTCAAATCCTTAACAAACTTTCTTCCTTCCATCAAGAAAACTTTCAAAGATGTGCAAACATTACTAACATGTTCTTCAATCAAAGCTAACAAGATTTGTCTTCTCCCATCAATCCAAATAGTATATTTATGCAATCTCCCATCATATATAGCATGTCTACCCAACAAAATATGACAACAATCCATAGGCATGATATCACATAGCACCTTATCATAGTACTTTCCAATTTTCAAATTCATATAACATTGTTCACTTACCAAGAGTGTATGCTCATCTTTGATCCATGAAATATGATAGGGCTTCAGATGTTCCAACCTTTTCAACCCCAACTTTGTAACCATTTCCTCAGATGCCAAGTTCTCCGAGCTACCACTGTCAATGATTACCTTCCACACTTCATCAGAAACTCTACATCTGGTCTTGAACAAACTTTTTCTTACCGGATCTTCCTTATTACTTTTACTCCAAAGTGCTCTCCTTACCATCAAGTTCTTTTCTTTCTCAGGTTCATTTGGTGACTCTTCTTGCACCAAAGCATTTCTACTACTACCAACCTTCTTACTTGCATGAGTACACTCAAATGACCTATATCCTTCTTCTCCACAATTGTAACAAGTTCCTCGGAAACCAGCTCTATTATAACCACCTTAGTAGTTATACCTTTGATGAACTACAATTGATTAAGAACCTGATTTAAGAACTTCAAGTGATTAGAGATTACCGAGCATTGAACTATTATGTAGGATAATTGAATCAATTTTATGTTGTCATTGATGTCAACCAATTTTGACAGTACTTATCATGGAGTTGCAAACATCTAACACATTTGTAGAAGAAAAGAGAAAGATGAAGAATTGAGATATCTACATGGAGGAAGATGGATATGACAGATGAGGATAATGAATACTCTTGGAAACTTATTGATGATTCTATGACTTCATATTGTTGACTTGATTATGTTGCATTAATCTATTATGAAGTTGGGAGCAAAATGTTACAAAGTAGCGTGGTCAGTTAATGAAGCATTCCAGTATACACTGAGCAGTGTAGTGTATACCAAGCATAGTATAACCCAAGCTTGTGTTCACTGATACATTTCTTTGTTAATCGAGAATGAACAAAATAATGAAATGATTAGTTTAGCTGACAAAAGTTGATGAGCTGGAAATTACCTTGTGATCAGAGTGGAAAGATAAAGTTTTTTATGAGATCAATGACTAGCAAAATTCAAGGAAGATCTAAAGGACAAAATTGAAATGTGTTACTGACACATCAATCAAGGAAGGTTTAAGCGACAAAATCAACGAAGGAGGTTAAGCGGCAAAATCTGATGGATGAAAGGCAAACAATTTACTTGTCTATTTAAGAGACTAGGGTTTCATTATGAAACTCATGCCCGAGGAAAGAATACTACAGAGATATCACATGAACAAGCTTCATGCATGCCTAATTAAACTAGTTAAGGAGAACCAAATTGCAGAGATTACTGAGCATCAAAAAGCTATAACCGAGAGACAGTAAGTTACTGAATATTATTGAATAGAATTGATATATTGATCAGAGGATTTGAATGAGCATAATATAGATCTGTATATTTGAAAATCAAGTTGTATTGTAATCAGATCACCTATTGTTATAGTTTAACCATTGTAATCAGATAAATCTCTTAACCAAGTAGACTAGAAAGTCTTGTAATGTTATTCATAGAATGTACATTTGTTATTCGGTCAACCCCATAGTGAATGTTGGTTGAACAATAATGGTTAGCATTAAATCCTCTAACAAGGTCACACCTTACAGTGTGTTTTGTAACCTTTAATAGGGTTGGGTCTTCACCGACCTCACTTCAGAAGAGTGAACAATTTTTGGGTTGCCGGTCCCAGGTGGTTTTTCCCTTTACAAGGTTTCCATGTTAAATCTCTTGTATTATGTGTTGACTATTATGATTGTTGGATATCATACTTTACATGTTGCATATTTGATTTGATCGGTAGTTACTATAAGTTATTAACTGGTAATCAGTAAAATCACAGACAATTTACTTTTCTATGTTACCAAGCTGCCTAAATTTGTTTAAATTGTTTTTGGATATACATTTTGTATTTGGGACTATGGATAACTGATCCACCCCCCTCTTAGTTATTCTAATAATTGGTATCAGATCTGTATTGGTTTCTTGGAACAGAGTTTTAAGGACTTCAACATAAAGATCACAAAATGTATAAGAGGGATGTGCCAAAGCTGAACAAGGACAACTTTACAATATGGAAAAGTCAAATGAAACTACATATATCTAGAATTGGGAATTTTATCCTCACACTATTATAGATGGCTACATTGCACCACCCATTGTACCTTTGACTCTTGATCAACTAAGAGATAGACATGAGCATAACATTACTATGATGGAGATTGCTGCTGCTCTGATAGATGCTGAGTTTGAAGATATTAAAGATTGCACTACTGCTAAGGATATGTGGGATAAACTTGCTCAAGTTTATAGTGGTGATACAAATGTCAAGAGAGCCAGAGCTGAAAGTTCAAGAGGGAGATTTGATGATATGAAGATGAAAGAAGGAGAAAAAATTGTGTATTACACAAACCGAATAAAGGAGGTAGTTCATGCTATCAGAGGATCTGATGGTGTTATTGATGAAGACACTATGGTAAGAAAAATTTGAAGGACTTTATTTCTTGTTTATGCCTTTAGAATATCTGCAATTCATGAAAATAGGTCAACACCTAACAGTACTCACTCTTGATAATTTGATTGGAAATCTAACAAATTTTGAACTGAACAACTATGATAATAGTGTTGTACCAACTGTTGAATCTACTTTTATGACTTCTCTAAAGATTGGTAAGTCTAGTAGTAGAAATAATAAGGATGATAGTGATAGAAATACTGATGATGAATTTGATGAGATTGAAGCTCTTATGGCCAGGAGGTTACCTAAAGGAAAAGGTAGATATAGAGGCAAATTACCTTTAGCATGTTTTAACTGCAAAGAAGTTGGTCATATTGCTGCTAGATGTCTGAACAGGGAGGAAGATTACAGAAAAAAGGACATATCTGGTGAAGGAAGCTATGGGAGAAGAGGCAATAGAAGTTACCGACACTACAACAGAGACAAATGAGACAATAATGATAAAGGTGAAAAGGTATGTTACATTGCAGAAGAAAATGAATTTGATTCTGATTTAGATGATGATGTAGAAGTGGTATTTGTTGCTATGAAGGATGATTCTAATGAAGAAGAAAGGTATGTAGAAACAACATTGATTTCTAAGGTTAAGAAGAATGATACATGGATCATAGATAGTGGTTGTACACATCACATGACTGGTGATGATGAAAAATTTAATCATCTTGAGCAATATAATGGAGGATCTATAAAAATGGGTAATGATACACCTTGTATGTTTAGAGGAAAGGGATCCTTACTGATAAATGATAGAATCCAATGTGATAATGCTTATTGGGTAGAAGGACTAAACTATAATTTGCTAAGTTAACTTATTTTATCTTGATAATGCAGAGTCTTCTTGTTTAATGATGAAAAATGAAGATGCTTGGTTATGGCATAAAAGGTTATGTCATGTAAACTTTGATAACATGATTAAGATCAGTAAAAAGAAAAAAGGTTAGAGGTCTGCCTAACTTATCTAAGCCTAATCATGTTATGTGTCATGAGTGTTAGAAAGGTAAAATGACAAAATCTAGTTTCAAAAGAAAAGGCTATTCAATAAAGAAAATACTTGAGTTAGTTCATACCGACCTATGTGGTCCCATGAGAACATAGAGTTATTATGGAGATAGATGTTTTATTCTTTTTGTTGATGACTATACTAGATTGATGACTGTCATGTTCTTGAAAGAAAAATTAGAGGCATTTAAGATGTTCAAGTGGTTTGAAGAAAAAGTAGAGAAAGAGATTGGTAAATAATTGAAATGCTTAAGATCTAACAGAGGAGGTGAATTTATTTCTAATGAATTTACTAACTATTTTAATGAGCATGTTATAAAAAGATAGGTCTCTGCACCAAGAACACCTCAGCATAATGGAATTGCTGAAAGGAGGAATAGGTCAATAGTTGATTGTGCAAGGTCACTGATGATAGAGAAAAATGTTGCTCAGACATACTAGAGAGAGGCAGTTAACACAACTGTTTATGTTTTGAATGGAGTATAGTTGAAGGACACTAAAAAAACACCCTATGAGTTATGGTTTGGACACAAACCCAATGTAAGTTATTTCATAATTTTTCAAAGTAAATGCTTTATTCTGAAAGATGAAAGAAATGGAAAGTTTGACTCAAAAGGTGATGAAGGGATATTTCTTGGATATTCCACTAAAAGAAAAGCATACAAGTGTCTAAATAAAGTTACTATTAAAATGATTGAAAGTGCTAATGTTAGGGTTGATGAGTTTGATGACAAGAATGCAGAGGAAAGCACAAAGGAACTAGAAGACTATAGTAGATTCACATACATTGAACAACCAGAGTATCTACCAAAGCCAAAAAAAGTGACAACCGGTTAGCAGGAAAACCACACCGCAGAATAGGAAAGAGAAATCGACGAGCAGGAAGGACCTACCGAGCAAGAAAATGAACCTGAATAGGATGAACAAGAAAGAAGAGGTCAGATAATAGCAAGATTTGTTAGAAGAAATCATCCTAAGAACCAAATCATTGGCGACAAGCAAGATGACATACAAACAAGAAGCAAGTCAAGAAAAGGTACATGATTAGTTTGTGAATATGAATCAAAAAATGTTAAGTTGCATTGGAGAATGAAGAGTGGATAAATGCAATGAATGAAGAGATTGAACAAATAGAGAAAAACAATACATGGACCTTAGTACCCAAACCTAAGGATAAGAATGTTATCGGTACTAAGTGGATCTTCAAAAACAAGTTGAATGAAAATGGAGAGGTTACAAGGAATAAAGCTAGATTAGTTTGCAAGGGGTATGCACAGGAGGAAGGAATTGACTATGGTGAGACCTTTGCACCTATTTCTAGACTAGAAGGAGTTCAAATGTTACTGGCTTATGTAGCACATAAGAAATTTAAAGTTTATCAAATGGATGTTAAGTCTGCATTTTTGAATGGGATACTTGAAGAAAAAGTCTACATAGAACAACCAGAAGGGTTTGTAGATCTAGACAAGAAAGACATGGTATGTAGATTATATAAAGCTTTGTATGGTTTGAAGCAAGCACTGAGAGCCTGGTATGAAAGGTTGCATACTTATTTGTTAAGTATTGGATTTGTCAGAACTAGTGAGAACAACAATTTGTATATGAAAGGAGATACTGATGATACTATTCTAATTGCTGAAATATTTTTGGATGATATTATCTTTGGAGGACAAGATCACATATGTAAATCATTTTCTGATGAGATGAAAAAAGAGTTTGAAATGTCTATGTTTGGAGAGATTAAGTTCTTTCTAGGACTGCAGGTTATTCAACAGACTGATGGGATATTCATCACACAATCCAAGTATATAAAAGAAGTACTGAGAACATTTGGCATGGAAGATGCTAAACTAGTTGGAACACCGATGGTCACAAGCTACAAATTGACTAAAGAGGATGAAACTATAGAGGTGAACCAAACACTATACCGATCAATGATTGGTAAGATGATGTATGCAGTACATAGTAGACTAGATATAGCACATGTTGTGGGAATTGTAGCTAGATTTTCAGCAAATCCTAGGGAGTCACACATGGTTGCTACAATGAGAATCTTAAGATACCTAAAGAAAGTAGAGGATTATGGTATCCTAAGGATGGAAAGTTTGAACTCAAAGTATACATTGACGCTGATTGGGCTAGAAATGTGGATGACAGAAAAAGCACAACCAAAGGAACATTTTTATTCAATGAAAGACTTGTTACCTGGACAAGTAAGAAGCAGTCTTGTATTTCCCACTCTACATCTGAAGCAGAGTATGTTGCTACTGCTACAAATAGTTCAAATATTGCATATATTAAGCAAGTGTTAGAAGTAATGAATGAGGTAATCACTGAGCTGATGATTATATACTATGATAACACTAGTGCTATAAACATTTCAAAGAATCCAGTGATGCACTCTAAAACAAAGAACATATCTATCAAGTATCACTACTTAAGAGAACAAGTACAAGAGAAGCAAGTGAAGCTTGAATTTGTTACATCTAAAGAGAAACTTGCTGACATATTTACAAAGCCTCTACTAAAAGATACATTTGAATACTTGATGACTAGACTTGGGGTTCGTCCCCTATCTACCGGTCACTAATGTGATCTAAAGGTTGCATAAGCCTAATCTTATCAAAAGATCATTCATATTGATGCAACATAGTTCACACTTTGGATTTCTATCTAAGGTTGTGAAAGATTTGAGAAACCAGTGGCATATATAGAAAATGCATAGGACAACATTGAGTTAATTAGTTACTACAAGAGTTGTATGGTTTATGTTTTTCTTTGGCATTGTTGTCAAAGGGAGAGATAAACAATATGATAACTGAAGAGAATACTGGAACATCTATCTAAGGGAGAGACAATCTGAGAAGACAAAGGGAGAGATAAACAGAAGGAATCCGAGAGCTGCTAAAGATCATATCTGTAGAAGATAGTCTGCACTTGCAATGCTTTTATGTAACGTAGTGATTAAACATATTAAGCTAGGGAGAGATTATCAAGCTACAACATTTATTTACAGAGTTGTAGAATACATGTTTGGTATGTGTATGGTATACTTCATATTTCTTGAGTTTCCATCAATACTAAAGGGAGAGATTGATGAGCTACAACTAATTAAGAACATGATTGAAGAACTTCAAGTGATTAGAGATCACTGATCACTGAACTGTTATGTAAGATAATTGAATCAGATTTATGTTGTCATTGATGTCAACTAGTTTTGATAGTACTTATCATGGAGTTGCAAACATATAACACATTTGTAGAAGAAAAGATAAAGATGAAGAACCAAGATATCTACATGGAGGAAGATGGATATGATAGATGAGGATAAGGAATAATCTTGGTAACCTATTGATGAGTCTATGACTTCATATTGTTGACTTGATTATGTTTCATTAATCTATTATGAAGTTGGGAGAAAAATGTTACAAAGTAGTGTGGTCAGTTAATGAAGAATTCCGGTATACATCGAGCAGTGTAGTGTATATCAAGCACAATATAAATCAATCTTGTGTTCACCGAGGCATTTCTTTGTTAATTGAGAATGAACAAAAGAATGAAATGATTAGTGTAGCCAACAGAAGTTGATGAGCTAGAAAGTACTTCATGATCAGAGTGGAAAGATATAGTTTTTTACTAGATCAACGACTAGAAAAATTCAAGGAAGATCTAAAGGACATAATTGAAATGTGTTACTGACACATCAGTCGAGGAAGGTTTAAGTGACAAAATCAATGAAGGAGGTTAAGCGGCAAAATCTGATGGATGAAAGGAAAATGGTTTACTTGTCTATTTAAGAGACTAGGGTTTCATTATGAAACTCATGCCAAAGGAAAGAATACTAAAAAGATGTCACGTGAACAAGCTTCATGCATGCCTGATCAAACTGGTTAAGGAGAACCAAACTACAGAGATTACCAAGCTTCAGAAAGCTATAACCGAGAGACAGTAAGCTACTCAATATTGTTGAACAGAATTGATATATTGATCAGAGGATTTGAATGAGCATAATATAGATCTATACATTTGCAAATCAAGTTGTATTGTAATCAAATCACCTGCTGTTACAATTTAACTATTGTAATCAAATAAATCCCTTAACCGAGTAGACTAGAAAGTCTTGTAATGTCATTCATAGAATGTACATTTGTTATCTTGTCAACCCCATAGTGAATGCTGGTTGGATGATAATGGTTAGTGTTAAATCCTCTAATAAGGTCACACCTTACAGCATGTTTTGTAACCTTTAACATGGTTGGGTCTTCACCGACCTCACTTTAGAAGAGTGAACAATTTTTAGGTTGCCGGTCCCAGGTGGTTTTTCCCTTTACAGGGTTTCCACGTTAAATCTCTTGTGTTATGTGTTGATTGTGATGATTTTTGGATATCATACTTTACATGTTGCATATTTGATTTGATCGGTAGTTACTATAAGCTATTAACTAGTAATCGGTAAAAGCATAGACACTTTACTATTCTATGTTACCCAGCTGCAAAAATTTGTTTAAATTGTTTTTGGATATACATTTTGTATTTGGGACTATGGATAACTAATTCACCCCCCTCTTAGTTATTCTAACAGCCTCTTCCTCATGATGAACTTTCACCTTTCCACTCAGTCTTGCCTTTATTCAGATTTGTCTTTTCAGGTTCAGATCTATTATTTTCACCATAAGATCTAACTCTTCCTCTAGGGAATCTACTACCTCCACCTCTTTGTCTTTGCTCATGTCTGTTGTTCAATTTCTCCTCGGCTTTCAATGCAAATTCATAATCTTCTTTAATGTTCTTCAATTTAACCAAACTGATTTCTTCTCGGATGGAAACTCTCAATCCATTCAGGTACCTAGAAATTCTTTCCACATCATCTTCATCATGTCCAGATTTGATATCTAATCTATAAAATTCTTCAGTATATTCTTTTATCAAGCTATCTTTCTGTCTCAAACTTTGCATTCACCTAACTAGGTTAAGATGATAATCACAAGGTAAGAACTTTCCTTTCAACTTAGTTACCATCTTATTCCATACCTTAATTTTTTCTTTTCCTTTCCTCTTTCTGTCTAACTACAAATGTTCCCACAACAAGGATGCATGAATTTTCAACTTTGTGCTTGAAATGTTCACCTTCTTTTCCTTAGGTACATTTTCATATTCAAAGTACTTTTCCATCTCGGTCATCCAGTCCACCAATTCATTAGAATCCAATTTTCCACTATACTCAGGAGGATTAAAGTCTAGTGTAGACTTCATATTTATCAAAGCTTTCAAGAATCTTTCCTCACCTTGATCCATCACTGATTTAGGTTCTAAATCAACTTGTTCTTCCTCAATTTTATCATCACTAACATCTTCAAGATGTCTTCCTCTTCTCTAGGTTGTTTCAATATCTTATAATCTAGCAGCAAGTTGTCTCAACATGTCTACCAATCTTGGATCTGCATCTCACCTCCCACAAACCATCTTGAAACCCTCTATAATTGTAGGTCAGATCAAAATATTCTACCCCACAACAAATCAAATAGGGTTTGACAAGAAGGAACCCTCAAACCTAGATTTGCATACCTAGATCCAGATCTCACCTCTCTCTGATACCACCTGATGCAAGGGAGGATGGGGAGAGGGGCCAAAGGTAGACCCTAACCAGATCCACCTTGCAAAGATCACACATAGAAGTAACAAACACACAAGTGAGAGAGAGAATGCATATAACTTTTTTCTTATTCATAAAATTGATTCATACATGTCAAGCTGTAAGGCCTTCCCGATTTAGGCTAGATATTACAATTCAAGTACATAAGTCCTCCAACATGTGAGATCTGAAACAATCTACAATCTTCTATCTTCTACTACTAATGTCCTAATTGATATCCTAATTGATGTCAAAACTACAAACAAAGATCACATTATATACAAGAGGCTACCGAACATGTCGGCCTTCAGATCCACTATCAGTGAAAGGAATAACTAGATCTAGGCCCACACACTTCCCAATGATAAATACCATCATTAAATTTGTGACCATAATTAATTGCATGAGTCAAATTCAACATGAACTAAAATAAACAACTTTGTAAGCAAGGATAATCGAGCACCAGAAAAGCATCACCGAGCACCAAGGAAATTCACCGAGCTCCAGAGAGATAACCAACCAACCCCAGTAAACAAAGGAAACTCAACAACACCGAACCAACTTAGTCAAAGAAGGAACTGAGCAACATAGGAAAACACAAACATGTTTTTGGTGACACAGGATTGCCAAGGACCCGAGATGCTCCTACATCACAATTAACTAAACTATTATTTATTTATTTATTCAATTATGTCGTATTCCTACATTATACATATTTGGACAGATTTTTTTGAGTGTTTGTATCAATTTTGGAGCAACTAATTCAAAGACATCATTTTCTTGTCAAAACATATTTTCCATTAACATACTTGACTGTAAGGCCTTCTGGATTAGGGCCAATTACAATCAAGAAGTAATTCTGCAAGATCAACAAGATCCAATACAACTCTAGCTAGTTTAGTTCTGAGACAAATCAACAATTGATGGAAACCCTAAGGTAGATCTAAAATTGTGCTCGCAAGACACCAAAGCAATCTCCTTGTCTCCAAGCCTCAACCAATATCTCTTCTATTACAAACTATTAGATCACAATCTAATTTGCAAGATCTCATAGGATCTTTTCCACAAATTCACTTATCTGCTACCCCTAGATCTACTCTTAGAACCTATGATCTGAATGCATAAAACAACTACCCAAACACCCTATAAATACTGATCATCATCCACAAGTTGGCTGGATGAAACAATTAACTCCTACAAACAAATATTAAATGCAATGCAAGTCAGCTCTGAAATAGCCTTACAATTATTAAATTCAACATGTCATCCTCCAGATCCACATAGGAGAATGTGACATCAGCTACCAATAATAAATGCACCAAGTTGGCCAACCAAATCTCCAAGAACACTTGTCGGTAAGACAAACTATCGAGTGCCAGGAAACATACCGAGCAAGCACACCAACTGAGCTTCACAAGCATTACCGAGCACCAAAAATTTTGAGTCTCCTTCCATGACTGAGATTCCTTCAGCAATTGAGTCCTCCAATGACTGAACCACTTCAGTGACCAAGAAACAGACATAAACACCGAGACCCCATCGATAACCGAGCACCGAGAAACAAAACAACAAGTCACCGAGTGACAATCATCCACTGAGATCCACTGGAACTTCCAGCTGAGAATCACTACCAAGATGACTGAGATCCATCGATGAAGAAAAATAGACTTTGAATGAGAGCTATTACCAAAATAACTAAGTAAAATCCTATCTTTACCGAGCTTATCCACCTCCTTCGCCAAGTGTCAAAAAATCACAAGGAACTGGACAAGAAGCCAGGATGCTACTGCATTAGACTCCCAAGGTACAAAGAAAAGTGTGTACCACACTTTCTCACCAAAAGAAACATTTGAACAACACCAACTCCACTTCATGTTCACCAAAGGTTTCCACTCCATCACAGGAAAGAGAACCAATCTGCAACTCAACCAATCAGCATGTTCAAGAACAAGAACAAATTGAACCTTCAACTCATCACAAGACTCATTACTGTCAATCAGTAACTCACGTCCACAACTAGAAAACAACATCTGCACCTCAACACTAAACAAAAGCATGTCGATAACACCATCATCACAAAGGTGTTCAAAAGTAGGTAACTCCTTATCAACAACAACTCAATCATGCATAACCAGATGCTTTGCAATTTACATGTTAGGCACAACTGACTGAACATGAAAATCAATCTTCTCACCAGACTTAACAAGGTCAAAAACAATGTCAAAAACCACAAGTATCTCAACAACAACCACAAGTTGCTCTGCAAGTTTTATGTCAGAATCCACCAACTGACCATCAAAACCAATCTCACATACCTCCGCATGTCTTCTCTCTCAGACCAATCTTCTAGCAGGTGAGACAAATTTCTTCCAAACTGGCATGTCCCAACTCTGGTAAGCTTTACAAATCTCAACAACACTTTCCTTCACAAGGTTCTTAACTTGGTTCTCCACATAGTTTAGCAAATCTTCTTCAAACTGAGAAAACCTTTCAGAAATCTTCACTTCCACCACATTACAAAGAGACACAACCACACTAGGGTTCAATCCTCTTAGAGGCATCCTTAAGGATAAGAAAACACTCTACAACAAAACCAAACACCAACCACCTTGTGACAACCTCTGAGTTGTATGCAAGTCAGATCACAACCTACCACCTTGCACAAAAAACTAGGCCAAGATTCCACAAGTTTAGTGCCACAAATCTGCAATCTAGATCATATGATCTCTTTGCCAACAAGCTCAACTTCATAGGATCAACCTTGCTAGGTTAACCTTCACTCCACAAGACCAACTTAGGTCTGATACCACCTGACATAGGTCAAGGATGGTGGATCCAATTAAGGATAGTCTAACCGTGCAGCTCCAGAACAACACAATAAGATATGTTTCAAAACATATTTTCCATTAACATGCCCGACTGTAAGGCCTTCTGGGTTAGGGCCAATTACAATCAAGAAGTAATTCTGGAAGATCAACAAGATCCAATAGAACTCAAGCTAGTTTAGTTCTGAGACAAATCAGCAACATATGGAAACATTAAAGTAGATCTAAACTTGTACTCACAAGCCAACAAGCAATCTCCTTGTCTCCAAGCCTTAACCCCTAGCTCTGCTATTACAAACTATCAAATCACAATCTGATCTACAAGATCTCACAAAATCTTTTCAACAACTTCACTTATCTACTACCCCTAGATATGCTCTCAGAACCTATGATCTAAATGTCTAAACAACTACCCAAACACCCTATAAATACTGATCATCAACCACAAGTCGGCTGGATGAAACAATTAACTCCTACAAACAAATATTAAATGCAATACAAGTCAGCTCTCAAATAGCCTTACAATTATTAAATTCAACATGTCAACCTCTAGATCCACATATGAGAATGTGACATCAACAACCAATAATAAATGCACCAAGTTGGCCAACCAAATCTCCAAGAACACCCATCAGTAAGACAAACTACCAAGTTCCACAAAACATACCTAGCAAGCACACCAACCGAGCTTCACAAGCATTACCAAGCACCAAAAATGTTGATTCTCCTTCAATGATTGAGCTTCCTTCACTGACCAAATCCTCCAATGACTGAGCCACTTCAACAACTAATCAACACACATAAACATTGAGACCCTGTTGGTAACTGAGGACCGTGCAACAAAACACCAAGTCACCGAGTGACCATCATCCACCAAGATCCACCAGAACTTCCAATCAAGAATCACTACCAAGACCAGTGAGCTCCATCAGTTAAGAAAAAAAGACTTTGACCAAGAGCTATTACCCAAATAATGGAGTAAAATCCTATCTTTACTGAGCTTATCCACCTCCTTCACCGAGTGCAAAAAAATCACAAGGAGTTGGACAAGAAGCCAGGATGCTATTGCATCAGACTCCCGGGGTACAAAGAAAAGTGTGTCCCACACTTTCTCACCAAAGGAAACATCTGAAAAACACCAACTCCACTTCATCTTCACCAAAGTTTTCCACTCCATCACAAGAAAGAGAACCAATCTACAACTCAACCAATCAACATGTTCGAGAACAAGAACAAAGTAAACCTTCAACTCATCACAAGACTCATTACTATCAATCAGTAACTCAAGTCCACAACCAAAAAACAACATCTTCACCTCAACACCAAACAAAAGCATGTCGGTAACACCATCATCACAAAGGTGTTCAACAATAGGTAACTCCTTATAAATAGCAACCCAATCAAGCATAACTAGATGCTCTGCAATTTCCATGTCAGGCACAATTGACTGAACATGAAAATCAATCTTGTCACTAGCCTTAACAAGGTCAACAAAAACATCAACAACCATAGGTATCTCTAAAACAATCACAAGTTTCTCTGCAAGTGTTATGTCATAATCCACCAACTGACCATCAAAACCAATCTCACATACCTCCACATATCTTCTCTCTCAGACCAGTCTTCTAATAGGCCAGACAACTTTCTTCCAGACTAGCATGTCCCAACTTTGGTAAGATTTACAAAGCTCAACAACACTTTCCTTTTCAAGGTTCTTAACTCAGTTCTCCACCTAGTTTAGCAAATCTTCTTCCAACCAAGAAAACCTTTCAGAAATCTTCACTTCCACCACATCACAAAGAGACACAACCGCACTAGGGTTCAATCCTCTTGGAGGCATCCTTACAGATAAGAAAACCTTGTGCAACAAAACCCAACACCAACCACCTTGTGAAAACCTCTGAGTTGTATGCAAGTTAGATCACAACCTGCCACCTGGCACAAACAACTAGGCCAAGATTCCACAAGTTCAGTGCCACAAATCTACAATCTAGATCATACGATCTCTTTGACAAGAATATCAACTTCACAAGATCAGCCTTGCTAGGTTAACCTTTGCTCCACAAGACCAACTCAGCTTTGATACCACCTAACACATGTCAATGGTGGTGGATCCAATTAAGGACAATCCAACCTTTTAGCTTTAGAAAAACACAATAGAACAACACAACAAGATATTTTTTAAAACATATTTTCCCTTAACATGCCTGACTATTTTTCCTTCTGGGTTAGGGCCAATTACAATCAAGAAGTAATTCTTCAAGATCAACAAGATCCAATACAAATCTAACTAGTTCAATTCTGAGACAAATAAAAAACTAATAGAAACCATAAGGTAGATCTAAACTTGTGCTTGCAAGCCACCAAGCAATCTCCTTGTCTCCAAGCCTCAACCACTAGCTCTGCTATTACAAACTATCATATCACAATCTGATTTGCAAGATCTCATAGGATCTTTTCCACAACTTTACTTATCTACTACCCCCAGATCTACTCTTGGAACCTATGATCTGAATGCCTAAAACAACTACCCAACCACCCTATAAATACTGATCATCAGCCACAAGTCAGCTGGATGAAACAATTAACTCCTACAAACAAATATTAAATGCAATACAATTCGGCTCTCAAATAGCCTTATAATTAGTAAATTCAACATGTCAGCCTCCAGATCCACATAGGATAATGCAACATCATCTACCAATAATAAATTCACCAAGTCAACCAACCAAATCTCCAAGAACACCCATCGGTAAGACAAACTACCGAGTGCCAGGAAACATACTGAGAAAGCACACCAACCAAGCTTCACAAGCATTACCAAGCACCAGAAATACCAAGTCTCCTTCCATGAACAAGCTTCCTTTAGTGACCAAGTCCTCTAGTGAATGAGGCACTTTAGTGACCAAACAACAGACATAAACATCGAGACCTTGTCGGTAACTAAGTATTGAGAAATAAAACACCAAGTCACCGATTGACCATCATCCACCGAGATCTACTGGAACTTCCAATTGAGAATCACTACCAAGATGACCGAGATCCATTAGTGAAGCAAAATAGACTTCAAACAAGAGCTATTAACCAAATAATCAAGTAAAATCCTATCTATACCAAGCTTATCCACCTCCTTCACTGAGTTCTAGAAAATCACAAGGAACTTGACAAGAAGCCAGGATGCTACTGCATCAGACTCCCGGGGTACAAAGAAAAGTGTGTACCACACTTTCTCACCAAAGGAAACATCTAAACATGATGTAGGGGAATTCTAGGGTACTCAGTGAATCTACATGGGAGGTGTGTGTTTGGCTGGTGTTACTTGGTTGCAGCCTTGACCGACGGTCTCAGTCATTGAAGGAAGCTTGGTCACTGAAGGAACTTGGTAATCTCTGGCACTCGGTGAAAGTGTTACTTCATGATGCCTATGGTGCTTGGTTGACACTGGTGCTTGGTGATGCCTGACATGCTTGGTTATTTCACTATTGCTTGGTAGTTCTGGTTTACCAACTGGAGTTCTATGTGATTTGTTGGGCTGATTTGGCGCATTTATTGTTGGTAGCTGTTGTTACAGGCTGACATATTGGATTAAATGTTTGTAAGGCTATTTTGGTGCCGACTTGTATTGAATTTAATAATTGTTGGGGGGGAGTTAATGGTTTCATCTAGCCAACTTGTGGTTGATGATTAGTATTTATAGGATGTTTAGGTAGATATTTAGGGATCATCAAGGGATCATTAGGAGATAGAAGGGATTTCATGACTTGGAAGACTTAGCAAATTAGATCTAAGGTTCTGAAAGCTGGAGTTGGTGAAGTTGTGGAAAAGAACTTGCACAATCTTGAAGATTAGATTGTTATCTGATAGTTTGTAGTTGTAGAGCTAGTGGTTGCACACTTGGAGACAAGGAGATTTCTTGGAGGCTTGCGAGCTCAATTTTAGATTTGCCTTAGGGTTTCCATCAGTTGCTGATTATTTTAAGAGCTGAACTAGCTAAGATTGTACTGGATCTATTTGGATCTTGCAGAATTGTTTCTGATTGTAATTGTCCCTAACCTAGAAGGCCTTACAGTGAGGCATGTTAATGAAAATCAAAAGTTAAACAATTATTTGTTGTTGTGTTGTTGAGTATTCTGCTATGTTGTTCTGAAGTTGTAAGGTTTGGACTATCCTTAATTGGATCCACCATCCTTGACTGTGTTAGGTGGTATTAGAGTGAAAGTTGATCTTGTGGAGTGAAGGTTGGCCTAGCAAGGCTGATATTGTAAAGTTGATTTGGTTGGTGAAGAGATCATATGATCTAAATTGCAGATCCTAAGCACTGAAACTATGTATCTTTCCCTAGTTGTTTATTTAAGGTGGCAAGTTGAGATATGACTTGCATACAACTTGGAGATTTCCACAATGTGGTCAGTGTAGGGTTTGTTATAGATGGTTTCTCTTATTCTTTAAGGATGCCTCCAAGAAGATTGGACCCTATAGTACTTGTGGATCTCTATGATACTATTAAATCTAGGATTACAGAGAAGGTGAAATCAGATTTTAGATCTGAGATGGAGTTGATGAAGAATGACATTGTCACCAAGATCATGAGAGCTATTGCTAGTGTACCTCAAAATGTTGGTACTGAAGATGATTATGAGGAAGCTGCTGAAGACTTTGAACCTGCTAGATCTAGTGGTGATGACCAGAGGGATAGATTTGGTGAAGACAGAACTACTCAGTTGCCTAGATTTGGAGCTTGGTTAAGTAGCAATTACCAAATAGAAGTTTCTACTTTCTTTGGTACTTTGAAGCCTGAGAAATTGATTGATTGGATTGGTGAACTTGAAAATTTCTTTGAGCTAGAAGAAATTGAAGATCCTCTTCGGGTGAGATTAGCATAGATAAAGTTGAAAGGACATGCTACACTTTGGTGGAAAGAACCACAAAGAGATAGAGAAGATGAAGGTGGAATGAAGATCAATTGGTGGAGGTTGATGGTGACAAAACTGAAAGCTAAGTTCATACCTTCTGACTATGAGCTTGACTTGTTTAAGAAGTTGTAGAATTTGAAATAGAAGGATCTATTTGTTCATGATTATACTGAGGAGTTCTACAAACTTACTATTCAGTCTGGACATCGAGAACTTGGTAAGGAAAATGTAGCTCAGTATGTGAATGGTTTGAGATTCAATATTCAATATGAGCTTGGTATGCTGAAGATTGATTTTGTTGAATATGCTTATCAGTATGCTCTAAAGGCAGAAGATAAGCTGAAGAGGAAACAACATAGTAATCCCTGAGGGAAGGAAAAGATTGATCACTCGGTGAAGGATAATTCGACTGATGCAGAAGATGAACAGAAACCTATGGAACTGAAGAAGAAGATAGGTAGAGTTATCTTTAAGGGTACTTGCTATAACTATGGAGAGGAAGGACACCATTCTTTTGAATGTACACAGAAGAAGCTTGGTGACTAATGAACTACTATGGTGAATGAGAATGAACCTGAATATGAGAACTTACTACTTCAATGAACATTGCTCAGTACAAAGGAGGAACCTTGTTAGAGAAGTAATTTGTTTAGGACCCGATGCAAGTCTGGAGGTAAACTTTGTGATGTTATTGTTGATAGTGGTAATACTGATAACCTTGTTGCTGAGGACATGGTTTAGAAACTTGGGTTGAATAGAATGAAGTATCCTTGTCCTTATAGGATTGACTGGTTACAAGATTTTCATGCTCTAGAAGTAAGAGAACAATGCTTTATTGATGTTAAGATTGGCCAGTATAAGGATCTTGTGTTATGTGATGTTGTGAAGATGAATAGTTGTGATATATTGCTCAGTAGACTTTGGCAATATGATTTTAGAGCTATGTATGACTGTGTTAGGAATGTGTTTACTATTGAGAAGGATGATAGGAAGTTTTCCCTAATGCCTTTGCTGGATACAATGCTCAATAGGAGAAGCTTGAGCATTGGTAGCTGAGTTGAGTTGGTAGATCCAGAGAAAATGAATGATCAGTATGGAGAATAGACCTGTGTGTTGTCAAGGAAAGACCTGAAGAGACAAATAAAGTTGAAGTGCAAGTGTATGCAAGTTGAAAGAGTGGAGGACTTGTATGTGAAGAACTAGTTTGGGGTTTATGTGCTGAATCCTGGAAGATGTTCTTCTCACATATGAACATCTTTTCAAACCTGGGGTGTCTGATGCAGGGCATTCTAGGGTACTCAGTGAATCTACATGGGAGGTGTGTGTTTGGCTGGTGTTACTCAGTTTCATCCTTAACTAATGGTCTTGATTATTGAAGGAAGCTTGGTCACTAAAGGAACTCGGTAATCTCTGGTGCTCAGTGCAAGTGTTACTTAGAAATGCCTATGGTGCTCGGTCGACATTGATACTCGATGATGCCTGGCATGCTCGATTATTTCACTATTGCGTGGTTGTTTTGGTTTACTAATTGGAGTTCTATGTGATTTGTTGGGCTGACTTGGTGCATTTATTATTGGTAGTTGTTACAGGCTGACATATTGGATTAAATGTTTGTAAGGCTATTTTGATGCCGACTTGTATTGAATTTAATAATTGTTGGGGGGGAGTTAATGTTTTCATCCAGCTGACTTGTAGTTGATGATTGGTATTTATAGGATATTTGGGTAGATGTTTAGGGATCATCAAGGGATCATCAGGAGATTGATGGGAGTTCATGACTTGGAAGACTTAGTGAATTAGATCTAAGGTTCTGAAAGATGGAGTTGGCAAAGTTGTGGAAAAGTTCTTGTATGATATTGTAGATCAAATTATTATTTGATAGTTTGTAGTTACAGAGCTAGTGGTTGCACACATGGAGATAAGGAGATTTCTTGGAGGCTTTCAAGCTCAAGTTTAGATCTTCCTTAGGGTTTCCATCAGTTGCCGATTGTTTTCAAAGCTAAACTAGCTAAGATTGTATTGGATCTATTTGGATCTTGTAGAATTGTTTCTGATTGTAATTGGCCCTAACTCAGAAGGCCTTACAGCCAGGCATGTTAATGAAAATTAGAAGTTAAAAAATTATTTATTGTTTTTTTTTTTATTATTCCACTGTGTTGTTCTGAAGATGAAAGGTTTGGACTATCCTTAATTGGATCCACCAACCTTCACTTTGTCAGAACAATACCAACTCCACTTCATCTTCACCAAAGGTTTCCACTCTATCACAAGAAAGAGAACCAATCTACAACTCAACCAATCAGCATGTTCAAGAACAAGAACAAACTAAACCTTCAACTAATCACAAGACTCATTATTGTCAATCAGTAACTTAAGTCCACAACCAAACAACAAAATTTTCACCGCAACATTGAACAGAAGCATGTCAGTAACACCATCATCACAAAGGTGTTCAACAATAGGTAACTCCTTATCAACAACAACTCGATCAGGCATAACTAGATGCTCTGTAATTTCCATGTTAGGCACAATTGACTAAACATGAAAATCAATCTTCTCACTAGCCTTAACAAGGTCAACAACAATGTCAGCAACCACAGGTATCTCAATAGCAACCACATGTTGTTATGCAAGTTTTATGTCAGAATCCACCAACTGACCATCAAAATCAATCTCACATACCTTTGCATGTCTTCTCTCTCAGACCAGTCTTCTAATAGGCCAGAAAAATTTCTTCTAGTTTGGCATGTCCCAACTCTGGTAAGCTTTACAAAGCTCAACAACACTTTCCTTCACAAGGTTCTTAACTCGATTCTCCACACAGTTCAGAAAATATTCTTCCAACTGAGAAAACCTTTTAGAAATCTACAGTTCCACCACATCACAAAGAGATGCAACCACACTAGGGTTCAATCCTCTCTGAGGCATCTTTAAGGATAAGAAAACCCTCTACAAAAAAACCCAATACTGACCACCTTGTGACAACCTCTGAGTTGTATGTAAGTCAGATCACAACTTGCCACCTCACAAAAACAACTAGGCCAAGATTCCACAAGTTCATTGCCATAGATCTGCAATCCAGATCATACGATTTCTTCTCCAACAAGATCAACTTCACAAGATCATCCTTGCTAGGTTAACCTTCACTCCACATGACCAACTCAGCTCTGATACCACTTGATGCAGGTCAAGGGTGGTGGATCCAATTAAGGACAGTCCAAACTTGTAGCTTCAGAACAACACAGTGAAACAACACAACAAGATATGTTTCAAAACATATTTTCCATTAACATGCTCGACTGTAAGGCCTTTTGGGTTAGGGACAATTACAATCAAGAAGTAATTCTACAAGATCAACAAGATCCAATACAACTCTAGATAGTGGATAGAGGGAGATCTAGACATTGGAATGAACATAACAATGCCAAGGCACAAGAAGAGAAAACGTTGACATGGAATTGGATTTCAAATAAGATGTGGAAGCCAAAGGATATGTGTAGCACTGAGAGCTTCATAAAATGAAAAGAAAACACTGCAAATAAGGAATGTTATTCTTTTGAAAAAATTGAGTCTTATTTTTGTCAATGTTATTTGTGACAAGTGGAATATATTTGTTTCTTGGCTCAAATAAAGGGGTTTAAAAAATTGGGTCCTATTTCTATCAATGTTAGTAGTGATAGTTGGAATACATTTATTTCTTGGCTCAAAGAAAGGGGTTTTTTTATGAAATGGTGTGGGAAATGGATGGCTATAACTAAGGTTTAACAATGGTGTGATAAAACATGGCCTTTCAAGGTTGAACTTAAAACTCTCCCTAATGCTTTCTTTTCGATTATTTGTGAGACCACCAAGGAAAAGTAATAGGTTTTGAATGGTGGCCCTCATATGATGAGTGGAAAATATTTTATATTAAGGACTGTGAAGAAAATATGGATTAGACTATACAATCTACCGTTTGAGTATTGGGAAGTAGAAACTTTGAAAAATATTGGGAATTCTCTGGGAAGGTTCGTGAGGGTAGGAGAGGGAGTGGAGAAGGAATATAGCATGTATGTAAGGTTGTACATCAGTTGGTGCCCTATGAATTAGATCCCCAAATATATTGAATTGGTGTATAATGTTGGGATATGGCATCAACAGGTTGAGGTGGAGGAAGAAGTTGAACAATGTAAGAAATGCAAAAACCTTTGATATTTTGATTGGGAATATATGAAGAGAATGCATGGAAAGGAGCAAAAAGAGGATATTTCACTTAGGAAAGTGATTATTTTGAAAGAAAATATAGACGGTGGGTAGGGTCATAATGGATCTACTAGAATTCAGGAGGGGAATAATGTTATGGTGGCACATCCTAGAAAAAAATTGGAACCAACAATGGTTAGGAGGTACAAGGCACTAGGGTGATGTAGGAAAACACCACAAAATGACTTGAACACAATGATGATACTTAAGCTTGGGTATCCAATTAGGGAGAAGTAGGAATGAGGGGAGAATGCAATGGCTGGTCAAAGTAGTCAAGGAAGAGATATTGACAAGGAAAATGAAAATTATACTCAGTTATTCCTAAGTCAGATACCAGAGACAAAATTTGAGCTAGAAATTTAATGCCTTCCTATGAGGGAACTTATAGAGGAGAACGATACCCCCCCCCCCCCCGCATGATGGGTGGCTCCCTCCCAAATGGGGTTTCATTTGAGAAAACTATCCAAATGGATGTTCTACACTCACCGAGATGGAAAATTTCTCCTGCTAACTATAGTCTCAAGGATCTAGAGGAAGATGAATATATAGCATCCCAAGTATGGTTCAATGAGGAAAACCAAATGAGATCCCCAGTATTCACTAGAACCCTAGCTTTGACTGTGTGAAAGATGGATGAAGGACAAAGGTAATTGACTATGGAGTCTCAAGCTACTATAGAGGATGAAACTAATGGGGATGTAGGTGCAAATAAGATTTCTACAAATGATATGATGAATGCAGGTTTGTACTGGTTAGATGGAGATTTAAGCTCCAAGGAGGAGGATATATCTAAGAAGAGGGAGAAGAAAAAAAGAGGAAGAAAGACTAAACTTTTCAAAATGGAGTAGACTAGTAGCACCAAGGGACAAATGAAGCTACATTCTGAGAAGGGTGGTTCCCTTCCTAAGAAGCTATGAAGACCATTTTGTGGAAAGTCAATGGATGCAATGTCTCTGATAAGAGGTGACTAGTCAAATTATGCTTGGTTCAAGAAAAACCAAATATAGTGATTTTACAGGAAACCAAAATGTTAGGTACAATTTCTTAGCATTATTCAAGAAGTGGAGGAATTGGGAAGGGATGAGTGGATGTGTCAAGGGTTTCAAGTGGGTTAGCTATAATTTGGAATCCAAAAAAAGTAACAGTAGCAGAAAGGAGGAAATAACAAAATTGGATGATGGTGCAGGTAAAGGTAGAGGAGAAAAATAAAATCCTTTTCTTGATAAATATATACGGGCCTATGGGGATAAATCAAAAGAGGGAAGTTTGGAACCAGATTTCAAGATACCTAAATGCTATGGGGAATGATTTAATAATTATAGGGGGGGGACTTTAATGCAACTAGATGGTTCTAAAAGAAGATAGGTGGTAGACAGTTTTTAGGCTTAGTTCAATCAAATTTCCAAAATTTTATCTTTTCCAATAGGATGGAAGAGATTAATTCAAAGGTTGGTCTATTCACATGGACAAACCGACACAAAGGATTTTGTAATATTGTGGAGTAGTTGGATCAATTTTTTGTAGTAGGAAAATGGGTTGATAGTGGATTCACTTTTGAATCCTTGGTTATTCTGTTCTCAGGCTTGGATCATTTTCCTATGTCTCTAATGTGTCAAGGTGATGCCAAAACCATACGTGCACCTTTCAAGTTTGAGACTATGTGTTTTAGAGACCCTAATATTTTGAATCTCATTATGACTTGGTGGAAGGAGGCTCCATTGGTTGAAGGTTCCAAGGGGTATTGCTTGGAAAATAAAATGCATTTCATTAAAGAAAAATTGAAGGAATGGAACATGACGAATTTCAAAAATATATTTTAGGAGAAGGAAAAGATTGGAAAAATCTTGGAGGAACTCAATGATAAGGTTATGATCCAAGGTATGTCAGAATTCAAATTTGAAAAAGAAATAATTAATGCAAGAAACACATGAAATTATTTCTAGAGAGGAGTTCGTATGGAAACAAAAATTGAGGGAGACATGGTTGAAGGATGGTGATAGAAATACTAAATTTTTTCATTCCTCAATAAAGGCTAGACAAAGTATCAACAAAATCAATATTATCAAAGATATGGAGGGAAATATCCTTACTAATCAAGATAGTATCAATGTAGAGGCAATGAGGTAGTTTTCATCTCCCCTTAATCTAGACCAAGTGGAGAACAATTTGAATGAGGATTTAGGTAATGTCATTCCCAGGATTATTACTGATGAGAATTTTTTTTTTTGACTAAACTAATCATGCTGGAGGAGGTTAGGGTGGCTCTTTTTTCTATGGGTGGGGACAATTCTCATGGACCAGATGGTTTTATAGTTTTGTCTTTATAGAAAACATGGGATATTTTGTAACATGAGCTATGGGAAGTGGTTGAATAGTCTCCTGCCAACAATACATATTGTATCATCTTAAAATGAAAGCACTTTCATGCTAGGAAATTTTAGCCCTCTGATTAAGTGATCTAGGGTCATGTCAAGCACCTTGAATAGGTCTTTGCATGGATCTAGCTTTTTCTCCCTGTTCTACTTCTCTCTCCACCTATTTCCAGCCTATTTTTGGCACCTGGTCCTGAGAATTTGAGATTTGAGACCTCACGGTCAAGGTTGAACTCCTAGGTAGAGGTCAACCTTGACCCTGACCTAGAGCAAAGTTGACCTCAACCCTGACCCTGGGTCCAATTTTCAAGTTCTAGAGGTTTCAGGATATCGAGCTTTAGAAAGTTTTATTTTCTTGCTTTTGGGTCGGCTGTTTCAGATTTTGAAATGGTAAACTCTTAAATTGCATTTAATCTAGGTCCATTTCTATGGGTTAAGGTTAATTGGGATTTAATTCTCCAATGTTGGCCTCTCTAGAAGTTTGTGCCCTAGATCACTATAAAAGGAAGCCTTCCTCCTTTCATTTGGATCATTTACTTTCATGCTCAAGCACTCTCAAGAAAGAATATCTCAATCAAGCACTCTATCCTTCAAGAAAGAATTTTCAATCAAGGAAAAATTCAAGCCATCATCCTATTCAAGCATTCAATTTCTCCATTGAAGATCAAGGATTCAAGCATTCAAGCCTTTGAAGGGATTTGGCTCAAGCATTCAAGATTCATCATTCAAACCCTAGATCTATCCATCATGGTGGTGTGATCTTCCTTCAAGATCCTTTGTTCATCTTCAAGATCCATTCATTCTTTCCCTGAAGGTGGATTACAAGCATACAATCATGGAGGTTTTGATTTACATGTGTTAATGTTGTGTTCAATCTTTCATGTCAACATACTTGTTTATATTTAAAATACAATTGCATATCTATTGAATATCATAGCTTCATTGTTAGATATATTTCTACTACTTTCTAGCATTATCTATTTCAATTCCATTATTAGGGTTGATTCCAAAATAGGGTTTGAATAAGGCAAACCCGTCATCCAAGAAACAAAACCATTTTTCTTGTAGGTATATTTACGAGACAACGAATTGCAGTTCAGATCTGGATACCCATTTTGGTGAACTTTTAGGATCTGTGAACAAAATTGTCGTTAGAGCTATTTTGGGTCAAGGTCAACCTTTAGTGGGGGGTAAGATTGTGCCCCAGGGTAAGATTTTGACCTGATTCTAAGGTCAAGTCAACCTAGCTCTGAAAGATAGAAGTTTTCTGGGTTTTCTGTATCTCTGCATTTCCAGGCCGGAGAAAGTTACAGAATCTCCCAAAACTGAACACATACATCAGAAAATAGTGATTTTTGCATCAGCCTCCTTTCAAGATAACTGTTCTTATTTTAGTTAGTTTGTATGTCCATAACATTTTCCATCACATATTTTCATCCTTACACTTTGTTATCCTCTTGCTACCTTCACACATTCACACATATCATATTTACCTCTTTACATTTTGGTGAACCCGTGATAGACAACTCTTTCTTTTTTGGTGTTAGATCTCCCTTTGCATTGTCTAGATTTCTTATCTTGCATCAAGATTAGATTTATTTTATGATCTTGCATTTTAATTAAAAAATACAAAAAAATCTATATATTAAAAAAAAATCCAAAAATATTTCTTACATTTCATTTACTATGAAGATTTTTAAGATGCTTTGGTGTGTAATTATGTTTTTTATTACCCTTATTTTAGTATCTATTTACCATACCTATGATTTTTATGAGAGTATCATTCAATTCATTATGTTGATGACCCTTTATTTTGCACTTGCCTATGCTTTTGTGAAATTGACTGATACTAGTCTTCCTGCTTTCAAAACTTTCCTTAAAGATTTATATGGTAGACTTATTACTCTTTTGGATTATGTGAAGAATTTGGTAGATGATACACCATCTCCTAATTTTCCTAATCCTAATCTTATCATTTCTAATTTTATTCCTAACCTTCCTATTCCTAATCTGATGCCTAATTCTCCATCTGTTAGGTTCTTCCCATACATATGATGGGATTCAAGATATAGTTTAGGATGCAGATATGCAAGACTTCTTTGATTTACCTTCTCCTTTGATTCATGATGTTATTAAAGGAAAGGGTAAAGAAAATTCTTCAAAACCTAGTATTCCACCTTATACAACCTTTACTCATGAGCATGATAAACAATCACCTCCTCTAGAAGCTTTACATAATATATACACTACAGGATTCAATATGATGACTAAACAAGGTTATAGAGGTTTAGGGCTTGGAGTTAATGAGCATGGTATCAAGTATCCAGATCATATACACCCTAAATAGGATATGCATGGTGTTGGTTGTTCACAAACTCAAATCAAGGTGGTTGATGTTGATCGTCGTCATCCTCTTCTTCCTATACCTACTTTAGATAACCTTGATATTCATCAAGATGTAGCTAAGAAGTGTATGTTCAATTAATGAATTCCAAGAAAGAAATCTTTAAACCTATGCCAAAAGATGCTTTCTCCAAGTACAAATGTCCTTTTCATTATAGTAATATGCATTTACTTGCTGATTGTAGGCATTTCAAGTTATATGTTAGGGAAAGAGTTGCTTTAGGAATTATATCTCACTCTCGTGCAGTTTTACAAATCCATCATAATTTTGATATAGGGATACCCCTCATTCTGATATAATATAGATTTCTTCTCCTCTTGTCTCTAGACTGGGGAGCATGAGGTGTATTTCCATCCAGTCTCCTAGGATCCATTAGGCTTTTAGCATATATTGTGTCTTGAGCTTAATTGGTATTCTTTCTATCCTCTCTCTCTATGGTTTTGTATTATTTTTATAATCATCCATAGATTCTCTATTTAAGATATCTTTTCTAAGAATTTTTTTTTGCAAATGTATCCCTTGCTTTCATCCCTGGGGGGCAAGGTTCTTCTTTCTTTCTCTTTGTCTAGGGATCTGCTTTCCTTAGCTTAGTGGCATTTGTTTATCTTGCAATATTATTTCATTATACTGACCGATGTTTTGACTATAGATATCCTTTTTACATGAGAGGTTGGTGTCCTAGGTCATCACCTCTTCTCTATTTTGCAAATTATGTTCATTATAAACTCTTTCCCTTGCTCTGGTGATTAGAGTTGTTTCCCTCATTTCAAAGATTCCTCTTCCTCTTGATTGCAAGGGGCTTGATGATTGGATCTTTGTTCCCTCTTGATTTATCTTTGAAAGATGATATTTTATCTAAAAGCACTCCTTTATGGTGGGGTTCTTGTTGATAAGATCTCTTTCTTTGAGGATCCTTTTTCCATGAGTGACATATCCTTTTCATGATTATTTATACTCTTGGATGTAGGGGTCAATATCCTTCGCTAGGAATATAGTATACATTGTTGTAAACATGATATCTCCTTACATTGTGAAGTAGGTATCCTCTTCCTGTTCCTTATCATGTCTAGTAGATAACCACAATAAGGAGGGGGGCATATATAGGGTCTTCCTTGTACTATAGTTTTTTTTCATTTATATTCTAAATACTCTAAAGGTAATGTAGATAAGTTGTTAAATCCTGAAGAGACACACATTTTTCAATTTTCAATATGCTAAATCCTTTGAAGGTAACACACATAAGTTGCTAAATCCTGAAGAGACATGCATTTTTCAATTTTCAATATGCTAAATCCTTTGAAGGTAACACACATAAGTTGCTAAATCCTAAAGAGACATGCATTTTTCAATTTTAAATATGCTAAATCTTCTGAGGGTAACGCACATAAGTTGCTAAATCCTGAGGAGACCCGCATTTCATATTCATAGTGATACAAGAAGGTGGATATATGGATATTATAGAATCCATCAGAAGGCACATTATAATTACAAAGCATAATTTATGGGTGAACTATTAGGTTTGGCTACCTATTTAGCTCTCCCTCCTTGGTGATTCATAGTAAGGTGGGCATCTTATTGGGTGATGTAATCACTTTCTCTTTTCTCTCTTTTTGCTTTCATGCTAGTAGGACAAGATCATGAAACTATGTTATTTATAGTGTTGCTCTTTTTTTTCTTATGTAATAATTTATGCTTTTATGATAGCTTTCCAAATATGATATTAGTATAGTAAATATTTCATAGCAAGGTTTCCTCTACTAGTTGATTTGGGTTTGTTTTAGTACTAATCCCTCTTTTTATGTTTTCTCACCCTCGTGCATGTGTGTTGAGTTAGAATATTTTAGCTTGGGGGCTTGTGTCCTTCAGCTGAGTGTTATTTTATCTCATTGTGAATCCACTTGGCTCTCTTCTTTCTTCTCTTTTACCAAGAATTTGCATTGAATCCATACTCTTGCTAAAGTGGGGGCTTAATATATCATCTTAAAATGGAAGCACTTCCATGTTAAGAACATTTAGCCCTTTGAGTAAGTGCTCTAGGGTCATGTCAAGCACCTTGAATAGGCCTTTTCATGGATCTATCTTTTTCCCCCTATTCTTCTTCTCTCTCCACCTATTTTTAGCCTATTTTTGGCACCTGGTCCTAAGAATTTGAGATCTCAGACCTCAAGGTCAAGGTTGACCTCTTGGGTCAAGGTCAACCTTGACCCTAACCTAGGGAAGAGTTGACCTCGACCCTAACCTAGGGAAGAGTCAACCTTGAACCTGACCTAGGGCAGAGTTGACCTTAACCCTGACCTAGGTCAAAGTTGACCTCGACCCTAATAGTGGGTCCAATTTTCAAGTTCTGGAGGTTTCAGGATATCGGGCTTCGAAAAGTTTTATTTTCCTTCTTCCAGATCACCTGTTATGAATTTGGAAATGGTAAACTCTTAAATTGCATTTAATCTAGGTCCATTTCTATGGGTTAAGGTTAATTGAGATTTAATTCTCCAATGTCAACCTCTCTAGAAGTTTATGCCCTAGATCACTATAAAAGGAAGTATTCCTCCTTTCATTTGGATCATCTACTTTCATGCTGAAGCACTCTCAATCAAGAATATCTCAATCAAGAAATCTATCCTTCAAGAAAGTATTTTCAATCAAGGAAACATTCAATCCATCATCCTATTCAAGCATTCAAGTTCTCCATTAAAGATCAAGGATTCAAGCATTCAAGCCTTTGAAGGGATTTGGTTCAAGCATTCAAGATTCATCATTCAAACCCTAGATCTATCCATCATGGTGGTGTGATCTTCCTTCAAGATCCTTTGTTCATCTTCAAGATCCATTCATTCTTTCCCTCAAGGTGGATTCTAAGCATAAAATCATGGAGGTTTTGATTTACATGTGTTAATGTTGTGTTCAAGATTTCATATCAATATACTTATTTACATTTGAAATACAATTGCATATCTATTGAATATCATAGTGTCATTGTCAAATCTATTTCTACCACTTTCTAGCATTCTCTATTTCAATTCCATTATTAAGGTTGATTCCAAACCAAGGGTTTGACTAAGGAAAACCCCTCATCCAAACAAAAAAACCATTTTTCTTCCAAGTATAGGTATAAGACAGTGAATTGCAATTCAGATCTGGATACCCTTTTTGGCAAACTTTTAGGATCCGCGAATAGAATTTTTGTTGGAGTTGTTTCGAGTCAAGGTAGACCTTTAGTGGGGGGTAAGATTATGCCCCACGGTAAGATTGTGCCCTGATTCTGAGGTCAAGGCTGACTTTATTCTGAAGAAAAGAAGTTTTCTGGGTTTTCTCTATCTCTACATTTCTAGGCCGAAGCAAGTTGTAGAATCTCTTAGAACTGAACATAGACATTAGAAAATAGTGATTTTCACATCAGGCTCTTTTCAAGATAAGTATTCTTTTTTTATTTAGTTTTTATGTCCATAACATTTTCCATCATATATTTTCATGCTTACACTTTTTTATCCTCCCCCGACTGACACAGAGCTCTCCCCTATCTAGGAAGCTCGGTAAAAGGTGAGACATTTAGTGTTACATTGAACCCAAAGTGGGCTTAGGAGAGTGCTCTACACATTTAAAGATATTAAAAAAGACACACTCCCACTATCCTCACTGGAGGATACAGTGTCTTTAACCAGCTTGTACTCCCTCAGGTTCTACTGGTGCTCGGTTGATACTTGGTTGGTGCCTATGTTAATCGAGTGGGCTCGGTAGCTTTACTAGTAGTTTCCTGATGCTTGGTAATGCTTATTGCAAATAACATTACTAAATTTTCTTTTGAATGGGAACCTAAAAATTTGGTGAGGGGATGGAAAGGTTCCATACACAAACAAATTATTTACTACGGGAGTGATTTCCACACACACACTACCGGATCTAGGTAACAAGTTCAAGAAGTCTAGGCCTTGCTAGGCTTGTAGTCTTCCAGGTGAGGTTCAAGGGTTCTAGTTCCAAATCCTTACATGAATTCTATGGAAACAAAGTATGTTCAAACACCCTCTTATGACTTGTAACAAACCTCCAGATCCTAAGATCCTAAACACAAAAAAAAACACTCAGCAACTCCTTGGTCTACGAGTCCTAACAGGGCTAATTGACTCGGTAGATGATTGAAAACTTTACCTATTGGTTGTTAAGGTTAACTAAAAATTTCAATGGTGTTGGGAATCCAAAAGAGACCACAATCTATCTTCAGATTGCTTTTATCCACCCCTAAAGTTCTTCTACCACTTCACTTCTTCATTTCCTGAACCAAGCACATAGAGATGCTTGGTTTAGAATCTACAAATAGACTTCTCCAAACAATCCCCCTTCTTCTATGCTCTTGAGGAACTAAATTAAATTTTCCCTACTTTCATTTCCCAACTTTTCATGGGAATCCCACAAAGGAAACACAAGTGAGGGCATGTTTGACAAAACCCCTGGTGCAGGAGGGTTTCCTAAAGATCCAGAAATCTTATTCCTCCTACTTTCGACTCCGATCTTCAAACTGATTCAAAACTAAGATCAATGGAGTCCTACTTCATGATATGTGTTAGATCGATCAATTTTCTTCCTCACACTTTCATACAAATCCATACACGAAATGTTTCAATCCAGAATTAGAGAAAAATAGGGATCTTTTATTGATTGAATGCAAAATTTACATAGAGTTTCCTTACTGTTCAACACCCATTCATCTTCCACCCACCTATAAGGGCTATATGAAGATCTCCCTCAATGGATCCAACCATTTTTCAAAGGTTTTGACCATTGGGTGGTTGTTTCATAGGTCGGTAGCAACTTTTCAAAGAAGTTGCCAACATTTCTTGTATTTTGTAACTTTTTACAAAGTGTTGCATTCTTTCTCCTAAAGAGCCTATAGGCCTAAGCCTTGGATCCTAGTGATCCTAAACATTATTGAAATAAATTAAAAAGAAACCTAGGAAATCTAACATCCTAAATGTTCATTTGGACCATAGTAAAAAACCCATGGTTTATAACCTCACCGAGGGCGACTAGGTCTTACAAGTTAGCTTATTAAAAGTTAACCTATCAGTCTAAAAATTGTGAAGAGTGGGGAGTGCTCCTTGGGTGCTCTGACACCATACTCCTATGTTTTAAAAACTCAAGTCCCACTTCAGAGAAGTTTCTAAACTGAAGTTCATTGCTTGTTGATACAGTCTTCACTCATCCAGGTAACATCAATGTTTGGTAACCCCTGCCATGTGACCAAATAATATTTGTAGGTCTTCTTCTTGGTTTGTTTGACAACTTTAGAGTCCATAATATTTTCCAACTATAATGGTTGGCTCGATGGAAAGTCCTTTATCCACTCAGCTTGTTTATCTTCAGTTCCCTGAAAAGTGTCATTAGATCCTGCATCACCCTTAAAAGGAGTGAGATCACAAATTTTAAAGATAGGAGAAATAGAAATAGTAGGGGGTAAAGAAATTTCATAAGCATTATCCCCAAATTTATGAAGTATTTGACAGGGACCGATCTTCCTCATTTGCAATTTGGTATGTCCCCTAGGTAGCCTTTCCTTATTCAGGTATGCCCATACTTGATCTCCTACTTTGAAAGTAACATATCTCTTCTTTTTATCTGCTTGTTCTTTGTACTTTGTAGTATTCTGAATCAATGTATCTCAGACTTGATCATGAATCTATTTGATCCATGATAAAAGTTCTTCTCCCTATGCACTAACTTTAAAGTCAGTTGGTAACTCTCTTAATTCCATAACTCCTCTTGGATGGAGTCCATAATTCACTTGGAATGGTGTCTTCCCTGTTGACTGGTTTACTGAATCATTGAAAGAAAATTTTTCTCGAGGAAGGATACCATCCCAAGTTTGTCCATATTGTTTTTCCTAATGATCTATTTACAACTTCAGTCTGCCCATCAGTTTATGGATGGTATGCATAACTGAATGATAGATTTGTCCCCAAATTTTTCTAGAGGGTTCTCCAAAAGTACCCTTGGAATTTCACATCTCTGTCAGAGATGATGGATGTTGGTAATCCATGAATTCTGACCAATCCTTTAAAAAATAAGTTAGAAATATGTGAAGCATCATTAGAAACTTTACAAGGAAAAAAGTGTGACATTTTGCTAAATCTGTCAACTATAACAAAGATACTATCAAATCCTTGTTTAGTTCTCAAAAGTCCTAAGACAAAATCCATACTCACACTATCCCATGGCTTTGTTGGAATAGGAAGTGGTTGATAGAGACCTTGATTGGTCCTAACTCCTTTAGCCCTTTGACAAATAGTGCATGATTCAACAAAATTCCTGACATTAGTCGGTAACCAAGGCCAATGATAGTTTCTCCTTATAAGTTCAAGTGTCTTATATATGCCAAAGTGACCTCCTAGTGTACCACAATGTTTCTCTCTAATCAGATTTTCTCTCATGGAGCATTTAGGAATACAAAGTTCACCTCCTTTGAACAAAACTCCATTCTACAATAAATATTTAGAATAAGTAGTATTATATGCATCTGATAGAGTAGAGAAAATCTAATAGATATCACCAAAATTTGAATCATCCTTGTATAGGTGTATGAGGGCATCAATCCCTATGCTTTGTATCTACACTTCTTCAACCAAAATTACTCTTCTAATGAGAGCATCTGCTACTTTTTTTGAAGTTCCTTTCTTATGTTTTATGGAAAATGTGAATGCTTGGAGTTGTTCAACCCATTTCATATGCCTGCAGCTTAGCTTGTCCCAACTATTCAAAAAAATCAAGGCATGATTGTTTGTAAAGACAATAAATTCTTTAGGAAGCAAGTAGTGCCTCCATTTCTTGAGGGATTGAACCATAGCATACAATTCCAAGTCATATGTGATGTATTTCTTCTTCACTTCATTTAATATTTTAGAGAAGAAAGCCACTGGTCTTCCATGCTGACTAAGGACTGTGCCTATGGCCAGATTGCTAGCATCGGTCTCCACTGTGAACAATTTGTAGAAGGTCAGTAGTGCCAAAATGGGATATTGTGCTACTCTTTCCTTCAATTATTTAAAAGATTCTTCTTCTCATGTTATTGTTAAAATGATAACCAAAATACGAGAGACAAGAAATTGTTTAACATTATGAGCAAGGATTAAGGAGATTTACCATGTATAATCACAAAACTAGGAGCATTCACCAAAGAGAAAAGAAACAAAGGAGACAATATTTTGAAGGGGGAAAAGCATAAAAAAACCCCCATGATATAATGAATGTGGCAAAAATGCCTAAGAATGAGAGAGAGAGAGTGAGAGCTTAGCTCATACAATAGTGTTCAAGAAGAAGAAGTATCTCATGTGTAGAGAGAAGGAGAGCCATCTCTTTTAATAGAGATGTGAGAAAGGAGTTACTTGTAACTCCCATTTCTATGTATGCCATATTTCACTAGTGTGTGAGACACATGTAGGATTCCTCATAAGGAGGAATATCTATTTTCCTTAATAAAGGAATTAAAAATATGACATGTCCTCCCACTTGGACTAGAGGACAAATATAATATGATACCTTGGTTTATCCTTACATATTTACCAAGGAAAGATTAAATTCTAACACCCCCTTTTAATCTTTACTTGGGGTAATTACATCAAAGGGTATCAAACCCAAATTGTTACAATGAAATTCAAATTTCTCTCTAGAAAGAGGTTTTGTCAAAATATCTGCAACTTGATCTTCACCTTTGCAATGGATGAGGGAAACTTTCTTTTCTGCAATGTGCTCTCTAATGAAGTGGTGTTGGAGAGAAATGTGCTTTGACATTGCATGGTAAACTAGATTCTTTGCCAAGGCTATTGCACTTTGATTGTCACAATACAATGGTGTAGGTTCTTGTTGAGGTAGACCCAAATCTTTAAGTATTCTTCTAAGCCATATAGCTTCTTTAGAGGCATGAGTGCAACTTTTATATTCAGCTTTAGTAGAACATAGAGACATACATTGTTCTTTTTTACTTTTCCAAGATATAGAACCTGAACCAAGACAAAAACAATACCCAAAAGTAGATTTCCCATCATTGGGGTCTCCACCTAGATCTGAATCAGTAAAGCCTTTTAAAGAAAAATCAGAATTGGCATCATAAAATAATCCTAAGTTAATAGTAGCTTTAATGTAACGTAATATTCTTTTAGCAATTTTGAAGTGAGTTTGTTGAGGTTTGGACATGAATCTTGAAACTAAACCAACACTAAAGATAAATCAAGTCTAGTGAGGGTTAGATAAATTAAACTACCTACAAGTTCTCTATAAGGAGTAGCATCTATGAAAGGAGATTCCATATCTATCATTAACTTAGTTCCTAAATCACATAGAATTGAAATAGGATTAGCATCATTCATATGAAATCTATCTAGAATATCTTTAGCATGTTTACTTTGAGAGATAAAAATACCCTTAGGGGTTTGCCAAATTTGCATTCCTAAGAAATAATGTAAAAATCCTAAATCTATCATTTGAAATTTTTGGTTGATTTGGAACTTAATATCAGAAATTAACTGGTTAGAACTAGAAGTAAGAATCAAATCATCAACATACAGAATGATAATAATAATGTCATCTTCACTATGCTTGATATACAAGTTAGGATCATTTTGACTTCTTTCAAAACCTTGAGAAATAAAGAAAGCATTAATTTTGGAATACCACTCTCTAGGAGATTGTTTTAAACCATAAATAGACATCTTGAGTTTACATACTAAATGTTCATTACCTTGTTGAATAAAACCAGGAGGTTGAGACATGTATATTTCTTCATGTAAATCACCATTCAAAAAAGCATTTTTAACATCCATTTGGTGAATAGGCCAATTCATTTTTGCAGCTAAAGCAAGAAGAATTTTAATGGTAGGCATTTTAGCAATAGGAGAAAAGGTTTCATTATAGTCTATTCCTTCAATTTGAGAGAAGCCACGTGCAACTAGTCTAGCCTTAAATTTACCAATTTCATTATTGGAATTTAACTTAGTTTTATATAATCATTTACAGGAAACTAGATTTTTACCATGAGGTAAAGGAACAAGATCCCAAGTGTTATTAGAAATCAAAGAGTCATATTCTTCTTGCATAGCATTTTTCCAATGAGGTTGATTTTTAGCTTGAGAAAAAGTTTGAGGATCATTAGAATTAGAGAGAGAAGTCATAAGAGCATAATTGGAGTAGTTTATCCTTCTAGGTTTAAGTCCACCCATTCTAGAAATGTAATCATCACCTTCATTAAGTAAATATTTAAACCATTTAGGAATAAATCCTAGAATTAAAAGATATATTACTAGGAGGAGTAGACAGATTATTACCACCATCATCATCATCACTGCTACTACTAGAAGGAACAAAATCATTAGAAGGAGTATCATTACTATCTATATGTTCATCATTATCTTTTTGAAGAGTATTAGTATTATCCTTAGTATTTGGAGAAGAAACAAAAGGAATAGAAACATTAAGACCAGAAATAGAAGGAACAAAAACATTAGGAGCTGAAACAAAAGGTGTAGAAATAGAAATGTGAGGAATACGGTTGAGATATGGAGGTTGATCCTCCACAAGAACTATGTTGCTATGACTAAAATCAGAATCTAAAATTTTAGAACAGTCATGGACACCATTTTCAGCAATGCAAACATCTCTAGCTATCGTAGAGTAGGGTGGTGCTCTTTGACCCTCTGGTATTGCCTATATATAGAGCTCATTATAGTAGGTATCTTGTGTTACCTCTCTCTACAACTTTACAGTAGCAACCTATATATCCCTATCCTGCCGCTCGAGCTCAGCTCTCAGATCCATCAGCTACTACTCCCTAACTGCTATCGTGATGCGTAACTGCTACATCTTTGTATCTAGAGCTTGGATCCTGGCTCTTAGATCCCCTTCCCCTACAGGCTACTCCTACTCTACATCCACCTTGCGATGAACAACCCTCACTACATCATCCTCCTCTGGGCTCACTGACCTATGTCTCCATGTCCACTACTGGCCACTTGACTTCGAACCCTCTCCTCTCTCTCCTCCACCCCTCCCTCCCCCATCATCATCCCTGTCATCTCCATCTCCACCTTATGCCTGTGGGTCTTCATTTAGCATAGTAAACCTAGGGAAAGGATGTCTTTGCCACTTTTCCCTGTAGGCTACATCTACTATCCCTACAAGGTAGTCCCATGGCTCCCTTCATATCCCAACTATCTCCTGTACTACCTTCTAGTAGTCCAGCATCAGCAGCCATCTGTGCCCCTCCTCCTCTCAAGACCTAGCATAGGTGGTGGTCTCTGTAGATACTCTCTACTGTTGACCAAATTCTCTCTAGATGTGAGTGATGAAAAATCTCTCAACCACCTCAGCATGACAACCTACTAGTGGTTGACTACATAACATATACCCCAGCTTGCACTCTCTGTCACTCCACTTCTCACAAGCCTTGTACGGTCTCCACTCAAAGGCGGTCAACTCATCAAGGAGTCTTTGGTAATATGTTAGGTCACCGCTGTGAGCATATGATATAAATCCCATATACCTGAAAATGTAGGGGCACCTTTGCTCCCTCGGCTGTACATGTGGGTGCACTTCAAAAATGTGCTCCCATGCCCATATCTAAGGAAGCACGACTCCACATGCCCACGTCCTACCATCTTTGTACACTATCTCATGGAGCTCATGATACATATCAGCCAATATGGTGGGGCCCCATGCTAACCACCATGGATGTGCCACCAAATCTACTACTAACCTACCCCATCCCAGTGGAAACCCCTTATGACTCCTGTTAGTAATAAGGGCATGTGCAACAATTGAACAAACAATGCAAGGCACTCGGAAGTCCTTGCCATACTCCTCCATCAGCTGCTCCCAGCTAAGGTGTCTGTCAATAATTGTAACATCCTAGAACATGTCCTGGATGGCTTGCCATCCCTCAGTAGGATCCTAATCATAATATACATGTGCCAATAGAAAATCATGTCAGTTTCTTATTATATGGAAACTTTATATCTCTAAATATTTCAAAACATGATTATACTCACCGAATCTCCATGACTTGGCACTCGCAAGATCTGATAGACATCCTCTAAGGTGATGGTTGCCTCTCTAGTAGGCAAATGGAAGGTGTCATGCTTGCTGTGCCACCTCTCAACTAGAGTAGTCAATAACCCATGATTTGCCTAAATATGGGGCATATCAAGGAGGAACCCAAAACCCATGCTAGCCAGATCATCCTTTCTCGGATCATCTAGATCTCAGACACATCATAAGCTAGTCACTCATGGTGCTCTAATTAGCAACACTGGGAATGTATCCTACAAGCCAAAAACCAATCCAGATGTCAGAGCATATCATGATGGATGATCAAAATTAGTACATCAACACTTAAATGCAAAAATTGTCTAGACCCATGTCCCATTGCTCAAAATTTAAACATGTGATATTTCTTATTAACTAGTGCGACAATATTTTTTAGAAAAGTATCATGCGATAATTTCTTCAACAATAGTGTGATAAAATTTTCCCATGTGATATTTCACTAGGTATCATACGATGTTTCACCCAGTATTGTGCGACACTGGATTGAACATTCAGGAGATACTTTTTGGTCTTGCGAACTATCTCACGACATAGTTTCTCAAAGTGTGCGATACTTTTTAAGTATCATGCGAACTTTCACACCAAGAAAATTCAAGATTTTTCAAAAAACTTAAAAACATGTTTAAAAAAACATTAAATGCTCAATAAATGCTAAAAAAAAGTAAAGTTTTTCTGAAAACTTACCGAGGCACCATACTGAGGAGGCCGGTTGTGCAACCAACCACGCTCAAATCAATGATGGTGAACTGGAACTGCTACTTGCTGAGCCATCTTCTCTCTCTAAGCTCTTAAGATTCTCAAAATCACAAAAGATAAATGAATTTGAAAATGACCTTTTTATCCCTTATATAACATTTTGACTTTTTTGACCAATTTTCAAAACATCTCAGAATTGTGCAAAAATTGCACCCCTAGCTAATTTCGATGTCCTGAATCCATTTTTGGGATCAAAAGCAAAATCTGAGTTCATCTTGATAGTCAAAATCACATTTTAAAATTTTTCCCTTCTTTTGCATAGTTGGCTGACCATTTGAAGCCTGATCCTTCAATCTTTGTTGGGGCATCTTCATTTCTTCATCCCCATCTCTCTCACCCTTCTAGTATTTTATTCATTTCATTCATCTCTCTTTGAGGTCTTGATTGGGGCATATCTTCATTGCTTGATGGTTATCCTATCATTCTTCATCTCTTCGATTATGATTTCTAGTGATTTGATCATGTTGCTCTTGCTTTTGCCTTCCCTCTACCTAATTTTGATTTTGATCCCGATGAGGAAGACACATCATATCCTATTGGCTATTCTCTAGAGCATATGCTTGACCATTCCATTTTCTCTGATCGATCTATCTTTGCACTTGACATGTTAGTTCTCATCTTGAGTCCTGATACTGTCCATCTCTTTCCTAAGTGTTCAATACTATCGCTACCAGGCTGACCATGCAAGATTTTCTATCTCTCTGAACTTCATACTTTGGAGGTAGATCTCTATTGCCTTCTTGGCTAATCTATTCTTTGACATAATGTGTTCTCAGATCGATCACACATTAGTCAAAGAGGGGCAAATGTAATCACCCAAAAATGCTCATCTAGACTATTAACCCCTTTTGCTAAAACATCAATTGCTTATTTTTGATCAAATCCTAGTTCCATCATTTATTCAATTATTTTCTATGGGCTAACCATTTTATCCTAAGTCTTTATTTAATTAAAAGGAATTTCCTCCCCTTTTATTAAATAAAAGCCCCCACCTTGTCCTCTTATCCTAAGTTTCACAAATAAAGCATTATTCCTATTTTATAAAAAGGGAAAAAGCACTTTTTGTCTCATATGGGGCACAAAAGTCAACTCTTATTTTCTCATTGGAGGAATCTTGTGCACATGGATTGTTCCTTCTTCAAGCTCCACCCTTGATTAAATCTTTTGCCTCTTAATCTCCATGGTCCATTTTTTCTCATTTCTTATAAAAGGAGACCTCTTTTCTCATTCTTAGATCCATCTTTTAAATACTAACCTTATGTTGTAGGATTACTTGGAGACTTTGGAGCTTTTTGAAGACATTCTTGCATTCATCTTCCATTTCTTGCATCATATTTTCATATTTATGCTTTCATAGACTAGCTTCATTTTTATGCTCTAGATTAGCTCACATAGATTAATTAGCTTGGATTGTAACACTTGCATCTTTCTTTTCATAGCTTAGTTTGCACTCTCCTTTATAGCATAGTTGCATTTCATTCTCATCTTTATTCTTGAGGATATTGGCATTCTTGTCCTTGTCTCCATTGAATCTCCCATTGCATGGTTTACTAGCAAGGTCATAGGCTTAAATAGCTCTAGCTGAGAGCACACTTAATTTCCTTGCACTCCATGACTAGGGAGCTCTAGGTCACTTTTCAAGCTTTCCCATTCATGGATTCCCTTGGAAGTAAATATTTAGAGAAGTGCACATTCTAGTGTGTACATCTATAACCTTTAGTGTTCTCAGAATAGCCAACAAATATATGAGGTGAGGATTTAGGATCTAACTTTTTCCTTTTCTGTTTAGGTGTGTGAACATAAGCAGTGGAGAAAAAAATCCATAAATGAGACAAATTGGGTTTTCTTCCTAACCAAGCTTCTTCAAGAATTTTATTTGGTAGGGCCTTAGTAGGAGTTCTATTAAGAATATAGGTGGCACATGCCATGGCTTCAGCCCAAAATTTATAATCTATATTTCTAGCATGTAAAAAACATCTAGCCATTTCTACTATTGTTCTATGCTTCTGTTCTACCACACCATTTTGTTTTGGTGTATAAGGAATGGTAAGCTCATGTTTGATACCAAAAGATCTTAAGTAAGAATGGAAAGCATGATTAACATATTTAGTACCATTATCAATCCTAAGAATCTAAATTTTACAACCACTTTGTCTTTCTACAAAAACATGAAATTCAGCAAAAATATCAAGGACTTGATCTTTACTATGTAAGAAATAAATCTAAGTTCTATGAGAATAATCATCAACAAAAGTCAAAGCATATTAAGATCCTGAAATAGAAGTATTTTCCATAGGACCTAAAAGATCACTATGAATGAGAACTAACTTATTATTTGCTCTCCAAGATGATTTATGGGGAAAAGATTCTCTATGCATTTTACCACTCGTACATCCATTGCAATCAAAATTAGAAGGAGTAAACTTAGGTAGCCCATCTACCATATTTTATTTTTCCATTAATAAGATATAATCAAAATTTAAATGTCCTAGCCTCTCATGCCAAATGTGAAAATCAATAGTAGTAAGTAATGAATATCTAGGAGAGGGAAATTGATAAAATTTAAAGAGATTATCAGAATCTAATTTAGCATTAGCAACTATCTGATGAGTATTGGGATTAATGATATGGAAAATATTTTTATGGAATTCAACCTTATAATCTTGACATAATTGCAGAATAGAAATAAGGTTAGCTTTCAAATTAGGAACATAAAACACATCATGTAATTTACCATTTGGAACAGAAACATTACCAGTTCCTTCAACTTGACAGTAATAATTATCTGCTAAGAAACATGAATATTCATAGAATCAGGTCTTAAAGAATCAAAGACTTCCTTATGAGATGTAACATGTTGAGATGCACCACTATCAATAATCCATTCAAGTGGTTTAGAAGCATTAAAACATATAGTAAAAGAAGAAAGAGATTGATTTCCATTTGAGTAGTTTTGAGAATTAGATTGATCATCCTTTTGTTTCTTAAAACAGTTATGTATTAAGTGACCATCTTTACCGCAATAGGTGCAATGTGGCCTATTTGAATGATTACTATTATGATAGTTATTGGAAGGCCTAGATTTATTATTTGAATTATTATTGTTGTTAGATCTTTGATAATTTTGATAATTTTGATTAGTGTTAGAAGATCTATTGTTATTGTGACTTTGAGAGACATATGAATGTTCATGAGTTTTAAGTATGCCAAATCGAATCAATTTTACTTCCTCTTGACGCAACATATTTTGAAAGATGACATAAGTTAATTGAGATGCTAAAGAAGGAATAGCTAACTAAGAGTAAATATTAGTAATAAACCGTTGGAACTATCTAGGCAAATATTTATGAATAATTATGTGGATTATCCTTAAATCAGAGAGAGGAACTTGTAAACCAATTAGTAAAACTTTAATTGAATCAAACTTGAGCAAGAAATCATCAACAGAGTTGAAGTTGGTATACCTAAATTAATAATGCATGAACCAAAATTTAAAAAATTAATATAAATGAACTAAAATAAACTAATTGCAAAGAACTAATTGTAATAACTAAAATGAGATTCAAATCTCTCTAAACAACATCTCCGAATTTGGAGTGCACCAAGATATGGTATCTCCTTTACCTACACACTCAAAACATGATTAAACCAACCTACTTTGATACCATGTTAAAATGATAACCAAAATACGAGAGACATGATATTGTTTAACGCTATGAGCAAGGAGTAAGGAGATTTATCATGAATAATCACAAAACTAGGAGCATTCACCAAAGAGCAAAGCAACAAAGGAGACAATATTTTGAAGGGGTAAAAGCATAAAAAACCCCCATAATATAATGAATGTGGCAAAAATGCCTAAGAATGAGAGAGAGAGAGAGAGTGAGAGCTTAGCTCATACAATAGTGTTCAAGAAGAAGAAGTATCTCATGTGTAGAGAGAAGGAGAGCCATCTCTTTTAATAGAGATGTGAGAAAGGAGTTACTTGTAACTTCCATTTCTATGTATGCCACATTTCACTAGTGTGTGAGACATGTGTAGGATTCCTCATAAGGAGGAATATCTATTTTCCTTAATAAAGGAATTACAAATATGACATGTCCTCCGACTTGGACTAGAGGACAAATACAATAGGATACCTTGGTTTATCCTTACATATTTACCAAGGAAAGATTAAATTCTAATAGTTATCCACTGGAACTTTATTTTTCTACCACCCTTGATGGTATCAAGTAAAGGTGCACAAATGTGATTGAACTTTTTGATAAATTTCCTATAAATCATAGCCAATCCATGAAAGCTCCTAACTTCTCCTGGAGTTTTTGGTGTGGGCCAATTAATGATAGCCTCTACCTTTTTAGGATGCATTTTCAATGTGCCCTTTGAGATAACAAAACCCAAAAATATCAACTCTTGTTGCATGAATGTATACTTTTCCAAGTTAATAGACAGTTTCTTCTTATGTAGTTTTTAGAGAACTTGCTCCAAATGTCTCATGTGTTCCTTTATAGTCCCACTAAAGATTAAGATGTCATCTAAATAGACCACCACAAAATTTCCTATGAAATCTTGAAGCACTTCATTCATTAATCTCATGAAGGTGCTAGGAGCATTGCTAAGGCCAAATGGCATCACAACCCATTCATACAATCCTTCAATGGTTTTGAATGTGGTTTTCCACTCATTACTAGGCCTTATCCTTATCTGATGTTAACTAGATTTAAGGTCAATTTTTGAGAAGTAAAATTCTCCTCCAAGTTGGTCAAGGAGATCTTCAATCCTGGGTATAGGGAATTTGTATTTGATTGTAATTTTGTTTATTTCCCTGGAGTCAGTGCATAGTCTCTATTTACCATCCTTTTTAGGGGCCAAAACACTCAGGACTACACAAGGTCTAAGACTCTTTTGTATGAGTCCTTTAGTAAAAAATTCACTGACTTGTCTGGTGACTTTGACATTTTGATTAGGAGTGAGTTTATAAGCATCTTTTTTGGGTAGGGAAGCACCTGGGATAAAATCTATTTGGTGACAGATATCCCTCAATGGTGGGAGTTCATCTGGTGTGTCTCTTGCAACTATTCCTTTGTACTTCTACATTAGACTATCTACTTCCTTCGGTACTTCATTGTGCACTATCTTCTCCTTTGGCTTAAGGACTAAGGCATATCCTACCTCAAAATCTTGAATATTACTTATCATCTCTTTTTATCCTACAAGCATGACTAACTGTTCTTTTGGTTTTTCTGGTTGAGGATCAGGGAGAGGGAGCATATTGTATTTGTGACTATTTTGAATAATTTGGTATCGGTTTGTGACTCCATCATGTTTAGCCTGTAGATCATACTACCATGGATGTCCTAACAAAAGGTGACATACATCCATGTCTACAACATCACAAAGGACTCTATCCTTATAGTCTTTAATAGAGAAATCTACCCAAGCTTGTTCATTTATGAGGGTCTGCTATCCTTTTGTCAACCAAGATACATGGGATGGGTTTGGGTGGGGTATCTTTTCTAGTTTTAATTTATCTACCATTTATCTAGATACAAGATTTTTAGTAGAACCAAAATCAATTACTAACTTGCATACCTTTCCATGGCTCTTGCAGTTGGTTCTGAAAAGACTTTTTCTTTGAGGAGGTTCCACCAGTACTAGTGCTTGGATCAAAGTCCTCTTCATCATGAGGCTTACTCCATCTTCTCCTGTACAATCTCTCACACTGTCAACATCATCTTCTTGTACTAGGTTGGCTCTTCTTTCACCTTGGTTATTCTGCTTGTCTCTATTCGGACACCTATTGGTGTAGTGTCCTGTCTGATTATAGTTAAAACATCTGATTTGTCCATTTTTTCTTCCTCCATTTCTACCCCTGCCATTTCCTCTTCTACCTCGATATCCACCTCTTGAACTTATTTCTCCTTGGGTGTTCTCCTTATTAGATTCTCCTTGTGGTCTATTGTTCTATCCTCTTCCTCCAAAGTTTCATATGCCTCTTTCATTCTTATCTTTTCCTCTACCACTCTGTTCATTCCTCCTCCTAAACTTTTCTTGAATTTTTAATGCCAATTGATAGCATTCTTTCACTATGGTAGGGCTTGTTAGATTGAGTTCATCTTGAACTGAGATCCTTAGGCCTTGCATATACTAAGTAATCTTTACACATTTTGGTTCAGCAAGCATGGATTTCATCACTAATCTCTGAAATTCTTTGGTATAGCTAGAGATGTCCATCTCTTTCTATCTTAGAATCATTCTCCTTTTATGAAGTTGGACTTCATAATATTTAGGGACATAATTTTCCCTAAGAAGGGTCACCATCTTCTTCCAAGTGGTGACCAAATTCTTTCCATTCTTCACCCTATCATCTTGAGTGAAGTTCCACCATGTGAGTGCAGAGCCCTTGAGCTTTGACTTAGCAATCTTCACCCTCTTATTCTTAGGGATGTCTTCAAAATAAAAGAAACTATTTAGGGCATCCACCCAATCCATTGCAACATCCGGGTCCATCTTCCCATTGTATGTAGGCAACTCAAGTTTGGAATCCATGGTTCTCCTCTCCATAGATTTTAGAGTCTTCATAAGTAGCCTCTGGTCTGTAGGACATTATTCTTACTCCTACTCAAGGGGTTCTTCATCACTCCTTACTTTTAAATTATCAAAGTTTCCACTACTCTTCTGAAGCTCTTCCCTTAGCCTACCCATTTCTTGCATCATCTGCTGCATCTTGGTGTCTCTCTAATCATCATGCTGTGTCCTTTACTCCTTCAGGTATCTTACTATCTCTACATTGGTCATCCTTGATGACAATCCTCCTTCATCTTCTCCTTCCATGGTGTTGGTATATCTTTACCCTAAGGATCTTAGGTGCTCTAATACCACTTCATGTAGAGCTCTCCCCTATCTAAGAAGCTCAATAAAAGGTGAGACCTTCGGTGTTACTTTGAACCCAAAGTGGGATTAGGAGAGTGCTCTACACCTTTAAAGATCTTAAAACAAACACATTACCACTATCCTCATTGGAGGATATAGTGTCTTTAACTAGCTTGTACTCTCTTGGGTTCTACTAGTGCTTGGTTGATACTCAGTCGGTGCCTATGTTAACCAAGTGGGCTCTGTAGCTTTACTGAGTAGTTTCTTGATGCTCGATAATGCTTACCACAAAGTGCCTTACTAACTTTTCTTTCAAATGGGAACCTAAAAATTTGGTGAGGGGATGGAAAGTTTCCATACACAAACAAATTGTCTACTATGGGAGTGATTTCCACACACACACTACCGAATCTAGGTAACAAGTTCAAGAAGTATAGACCTTGTCGGGCTTGTAGCCTTCTGGGTGAGGTTCAAGGGTTCTAGTTCCAGATCCTTACAAGAAGTCATTGGAAACAAAGTATGTTTAGACACCATCTTATGGCTTGTAACAAACCTCCAAATCCTAAGATCCTAAACACAAAGAACAACACTTAGCAACTCCCTGGTCTACTAGTCCTAACAGGGCTAATTAACTCGGTAGATGAATGAAAAATTTACCAGTTGGTTTTTCTCAGTTAACTACCAATTTAAATGGTGTTGGGAATCCCAAAGAGACCACAATCTATCTTCAAATTTCTTTTATCCACCCCCGAAGTGCTTCTACCACTTCACTTCTTCATTTCCTGAACCAAGCACATAGAGATGCTTGGTCTAGAATCTGGAAACAGACTTATCCAAATAATCCCCCTTCTTCTGGGCTCTTGAGGAACTAAAGTACATTTTCCCTACTTGCATTTACCAACTTCACATGGTAATCCCACAAAGGAAATGTAATTTAGGGCATGTTTGACCAAACCCCTGGTCCAGGAGGGTTTCCTAAAGATCTGAAAAACTTATTCCTCCTACTTTCAACTGCGATCTTCAAACTGATTAAAAAATAAGCGAAATGGAGTCCTACTTCATGATATGTGTTGGATCGATCAATGTTCTTCCTTACACTTTTTTACAAATCCATACACGAAATGTTTCAATCCAGAATTAGAGAAAAATAGGGATCTTTTATTGATTGAATAAAAAATTTACATATAGTTTCCTTACTGTTCAACACCCGTTTATCTTCCACCAGCCTATAAGGGCTATATGAATACTTCCCTCAATGGATCCAACCATTTTTCAAAGGTTGTGACCATTGGGCGGTTGTTTCACAGGTCAGTAGCAACTTTTCAAAGAAGTTGCCAACAACATTTCTTGTATTTTGCAACTTTTTACAAAGTGTTGCATTCTTGCTCCTAAAGAGCCTATAGGCCTAAGCCTTGGATCCTCGTGATCCAAAAAATTATTGAAATAAATTAAAAAGACACCTAGGAAACCTAATATCCTAAATGTTGTGTGTGTGAAAATTGTACCTAATCTATAGACACAACACTTCAGTAAAACATTAGAGGTTAGCAAAAATCAAAATCGTGCAAAATTGAAATCTAATTTAACCAAGTGATTTACTGCCTTCTAGTAGGTGCGAGATTGATGTTCTCAGATTGTTATCGAGATCAGTGACCTAGACGACACCTAAATGAAGGATTTGAATGCAAAATTGATATGAAATATGAATGCAATTAATCTATATTTTTGGTATTTTCTATGCAATAATAATGAAAGATTGATATGAATCTATGCTAATATGGAAATTGATCTAACAATGATATGAATATAAGCTAAATGATATGCAATGCTCAAAACTAGAAAGATCTCACAATAGCTTGGATTCGCAAAGATGATTCTTTAGACTCCAACTCGACAGCGTGAGAATGCAAATTCTTGGATTTTAGAGATGAATTATGAAGAGCTGAGCCTTGATTTTATAGAAATCCAGGGCTTTGGAGGTGCATGGAAGAAAGCCATAAATCACTCAGATTAACTCAGCTTGATTTTTGAGTTATCTGATAATAAAGATAATTTAGTTCACAAAAACATGCAAAAGCTAAGTTTTAACTCAAAATAGAGTTTAGCTTTAATTGATAATTGATAGTTGTCTGCTTTTATGATTGTGCATGTTTTATCTATGAATTAATAAATAAATAAAGTGATTTATGCTCAACTTAACTGATTTTTGAAAATAAATAATTGATTTATGGGTTAATCAATTATTTAATCAAACTTTTATTAAAAACTATATTATTAAATAATGACAATTTGCTTTAATTAATTAAATAAAAATTTAATCAATTATTCATAGGATATTGGATTTATTGTCAAAATTAAATAATATAATTAATAATAGATAGAATTAAATTTAATTACATAATTAAGTGGCAAGATATTAAATCTAATTAATTAAATATGAAAATATTCAATTCATCAAATTTTAGGATAAATGTGATTTATCGCCAAATAATCATTAAATTAAAGGTAATTAAGATAATTAAGAATATTGCTAGGAATATTCCTTGATGCAGAATTTAAGATAATCAATTAGATTCGATGATGTGTAGATGTGCTTTAGGTTAGGACTTGTATGTCAATTTCGTTCGATATGTTGATATAGGAAGTTAATGAACTTATAGCCCATTTTTGGGGTATTACATTTTGCCCCTCTTTGAATTACTGTGTGAAGCGCAGTGGTTCAAAGACAGTCTGTGTTTGATAGAGATATGAAACGGATTCAAAATTGATAATTGATATGAGACAAAAGCTGATTGATATTGATTTGATATGAAGATAATAGGTCTTGAATGACCAAAGATAGTGTTCACTGTAGCAATGATGAACCAATGATTGCAAAAGAGTGTCAAAATGCTTGATTTTGAACCTTAGGATTGCTAAGAAGTGAGTGACCAGTTCTAGACTCGATTGTCTTAGTAGAACTAGCAAGTATCACATCCGAATCCTTCAGTTGCCCGAAGAACCAAGAAAATAACACTATGATCAGATGGTTGCAAAAACTGATACATTTTACAAGATTAGGAGAATACTAGATTGATATGGATCTTGGTGAATCTGATATGCCCCAAGTGAAGATAGATTTGCCCCGAGCGATGAGGTCTTTTTTTGATGAATCAGTAACTAGACGTGGTTGTTGTCTTGATTACTGAGGAAGATATGATAGACAAAATTAGATTACAGACTTTGAATGATATGCAATACCATAAATGTGTGTGAAAATTGTACCTGATCTGTAGACACAACACTTCAGTAAAACATTAGAGGTTAGCAAAATCAAAATCATGCAAAATTGAAATCTAATTTAACCAAGCAATTTAATGCCTTCTAGTAGGTGCGAGATTGATGTTCTGAGATTGTTATCGAGATCAGTGACCTAGACGACACCTAAATGAAGGATTTGAATGCAAAACTGATATGAAATATGAATGCAATTAATCTATATTTTTGATATTTTTTATGCAATAAGATGAAAAACTGATATGAATCTATGCTAATATGGAAATTGATCTAACAATGATATGAATCTATGCTAAATGATATGCAATGCTCAAAACTAGAAAGATCTCACAATAGCTTGGATTCTCAAAGATGATTCTTCAGACTCCAACTCGACAGCATGAGAATGCAAATTCCTGGATTTTAGAGATGAATTATGAAGAGCCGAGCCTTGATTTTATAGAAATCCAGGGCTTTGGAGGTGCATGGAAGAAAGCCATAAATCACTCAGATTAACTCAGCTTGATTTTTGAGTTATCTGATAATAAAGATAATTTAATTCACAAAAACATGCAAAAGCTAAGTTTTAACTCAAAATAGAGTTTAGCTTTAATTGATAATTGATAGTTGTCTGCTTTTATGATTGTGCATGTTTTATTTATGAATTAATAAATAAATAAAGTGATTTATGCTCAACTTAACTGATTTTTGAAAATAAATAATTGATTTAGGGGTTAATCAATTATTTAATCAAACTTTTATTAAAAACTATATTATTAAATAATGACAATTTGCTTTAATTAATTAAATAAAAATTTAATCAATTATTCATAGGATATTGGATTTATTGTCAAAATTAAATAATACAATTAATAATAGATAGAATTAAATTTAATTACATAATTAAGTGGCAAGATATTAAATCTAATTAATTAAATATGAAAATATTCAATTAATCAAATTTTAGGATAAATGTGATTTATCGCCAAATAATCATTAAATTAAAGGTAATTAAGATAATTAAGAATATTGCTAGGAATATTCCTTGATGCAGAATTTAAGATAATCAATTAGATTCGATAATGTGTAGATGCACCTTAGGTTAGGACTTCTATGTTGATTTCGTTCGATATGTTGATATAGGAAATTAATGAACTTATAGCCCATTTTTGGGGTATTACAAATGTACCTTTGGACCATAGTAAAAAACCCATGGTTTATAACCCCACCAAGGGTGACTAGGTCTTACAAGTTGGCTTATTAAAAGTTAACCTATCAGTCTAAAAATTGTGAGGAGTGGGGAGTGCTCCTTGGGTACTCCTGCACCACCCACCTTCACATATATATACATATTGTTTTTATCCACTACACATATATCAAGATATAAATAATACTTTCATTTCCCTCATTCCTAAGAAGGTGGTTTCTGGAACCTTTGTGGATTTCCATTCGATCTCTTTATGCAATGTGGTATATAATATCATCTCAAAGGTTATTACAAACTAGATCAAGCCACTATTGAACTTCATTATTTTGGAGGAGAAGAGTGGGTTTGTATCAAGAAAATCTATAGTGGAAGGCATAATAATAGCACATGAAGTAATACATTCAGCTAGGAAGGCTCATACTGATAGAAAGTTGGTCAAACTTGACATACATAAATCCTATCATCATGTCAACTGATCATTTTTTATTTAGGTATTGCGATGCTTTGGATTTTCATAATAGCTGGTTGAATGGATTAGAAGTTTCATATTACAGCCATGTTTTTAGTCATTATCAATGGGATCTCACAAGATTTTTTCAATTATTCAAGAGGTTTGAGGTATGGAGACCCCCTATCATTGGTCTTATTTATCATCATGGTGGAAGTACTTGGCAACATGATTTCCAAAAAGAGGTAGGACATTTAGTGGAAGAGGATTCAAATAGTACAAGGTATGGAGTCAACATCACACCAACAATTTGTAGATGATAACTTTCTCATGGGGGAGGCATCATTAAGAGAATCCAGATGTATGAAAACCACATTAGATAAGTATTACAAAATTTTAGGTTAAGAGGTAAACTGGAATATATAAAAAATCATCTTCTTTAATAGAAGCTTGAGAAAGCAACACGATATATGTAGGATTCTACAGATTAAGCTGGGGAGATTTATAGGTAATTTTATTGGTTTACCTTTGTTTGGAGGGATGGTAAAGTGAGTTTATGGACTAGGATAGAAGAAAAATATGTTGGGAAAATAGAGGGATGGAAGAGATGATGATTTTCCTCTATAGGATGGATAATAATGCTCAAATCTCTAATATTGGCTATTTTGTTATATTCTATGATGTGAATGAAAATACCTACAAAAATTATCAAAACAATAGAGTAGAAGATGAGGATTTTATTTTGGAATAGAAATCAAGACAAAGATAAAATCCCTCTATTTGTGTGGGAATAAATATGCAAGCTAAAAAGTGCAGTAGGTACAGGTTTGAGAAGATGGAATTTGATGAATAAAGCAATGGGGGTGAAGCTCATCTAGATGATGCATAAGAATCCATAATAGAAATGGGCTAGGATGTTATCAATGAAGTACCTATATAACTAGGAGAATGAACATATTCTCATGATTTATAATCCCATTAGGGGATTTGCAGTGTGTAATTTCATGATCAACTGTAGGCATGTGATCACATACCATGTTACATAGAAGCTTGGAGACAGGGAGAGAGCTAAATTGTGGGATGACTCAATTGAAGGTTAACCAACATTAACTTATGAAGCCCACAATAGAGGAATAAAAACCAAAGTAGAACAAGCTTGGGGGTATAAGGTTGCAGATATGATTGTTAAGACATAGGAAGAAGGAAGAATCAGGTGGGAGTGGAAGGATGAAACTTTACTAGGACTCACTGTAGATGATAAAAAAGAACTACAAAGAATCAGAGTTTGCAAGAAGTTTTTATTATTCGATGAGAAAGATGAGATTATCTGGTGTGGGTGTAAGAAGAGAGAATAATTAGTGTGAGTAGGATAAAAACTTGTAGAAGCTGTAGAACTAGTTATGCAAGAACCTACTACACTATTTAGGAACAAACATTATTTTCCAAAGGTGGGTACATTTACTTGTTTGGCCTATAGGGAATGAATCTTGACAGATGATAGAGTAATGAAATATGGATATCATGGTCCTTTCTTATGTCTAATGTGTAAGTGCAAAGTGGAAAGTGTGGATAATTTATTATTACATTGCAAAGTTGCATATAAATGCTGACACTTTGTTCAGAATAAATTGAATTTTCAAGAAGCTATTCCAGACACACTCAACCAAATGTTACAAGATTGGAAAGGACCAGGGTATAAGTCTTATTTTTCATCAATCTGGATGATATGTCCATCCTCAATCTTTTGGGAAATATGGAAAGAGTGAAATAGGATGGTTTTCTATAATAAGGAGGAATTGGTGGAATGGTTATGTGATAGAATTAAAAATAGTAGAATAGAACTAGTTAATGTTTTAGTAGTAAAAAAATTCCAAACAAACATCCCTTTTGCTCATCAGAATTTTGATCCCGAAAATGGATTCAGAACGTTGAAATTAGCCAAGGGTGCAATTTTCATGAAAAATGGAGCACTTTTGAAAATTAGGTCAAATGCTATATAAAGGCCTAAAGGGTCATTTTCAATTCATTTCAACCATTTGACTTTGGAGATTGTGCGGAGCCCTCTAAGCAAGAAAATGGTAGAACAATGAGATCTGAAGGTTCTTGTGAGTTCGCATCGATTTGAGCACAGTCGGAGATACCAGAGACCCCGACAGTATCGACATCTGGTAGGTGGATCTCTGTGCCCCTCTGAAAATGCAAATTTTTCATGTTTCATAGCATTTTTTAATTTTTTCGTACGCATTTTGCTTTTTTAATTTTTGCATGTGGGAAAAATCGTACGAGTCCCATACCAGACTTTGTACGACATTTGATTTGAATGCACATTGTCATTTCAAGTATACCCAAGAGTCGTATGAGAGGGACCCTTTTGTCGTATGACATTTCATTGGGTCCCTCGAAACTTGTATGATCCCGGGTGCAGTGTCGTATGACCATGTATTGTTGTTTGGTCTTCTGTGGAATGTCGTATGACATTTGATGCCAGTCTAGACTGTCGTATGAAAAATAGAGTGTTGAAAACTGACTTTTAGGGCCAAATTTTGACTATTCTAATGCCTGATGCTGATATCTGACTGGTTGACCTACCTTCTGAAGTACCTGACTATCCAATTTTTGTACTATTAGCCTATTATTGAACCTAATTTTTGATAGAATACCCTATTTTTGTATGATATAGGTGACATATCTAGATGTACATGTCCGACATTCATACTTGGCTACCCAGAGATTATGTATCGCACTTCCGAACCTGATGAGGGTTCATCTTGCTACCTGTGGATTCAAGTATTTGATTCATTTACCTGACATTAGGGTAAATCATGGCCTTTTGACTGCCTTGATTAAGAGATTCCATTTGGAGACACAGACATTCCATTTACCTACTGGAGAGATGACTGTGACTCTAGAGGATATCTATAGGATACTGCGCATTCCATTTCATAGCAGTTGGCATCCTGAGTATGTGAGTTCTGGTCAGTGTGGTCTTCATGCCTTTAGGCGTCTGTTTGGAGATGATACATAGTTGACAGGGTCCATTTCTTAGGAGACCCTTGTACAGTGATATGGTCAGACGCACTATTTAAAGTGCATTATTGTTGGTATGATCGAGGAGCTCATCATGCCAGGCTGTCAGCAGAATGGATTTTGATGGGATGGGCTCCGATGGTAGCACTGCTTATGGCTACACTCACTGAGCTTGCCTGGGGTCAGTTCCTCTTGGCACATATGTTTTCAGAGATGCATGAGATCATGTATCAAGATTGCAAGAGCTTTGCTTCAGCAGCTCTTGTATTATAGATATGGGCCTGGGAGCATATCCCAGTATTGAGACTAGTTTTTTAGACACAATAGTAGCCACAGGAGCCAGTGATATATACATATGCTGGTTATGTCACACAGGTCTGTATGGGTCATACCGAGTACTTCCGGTGATGTCTAGATGACATGAATTTTGTTCATTGGAGGCCATATTTGCAGATAGAGGTTTGGCCCACTGCAAGGGAGCAGTATAGTTTTCTTTTTCAGAGTCAAGTGCTTATTGGCCGCTCTCCCACTATTCTGGAGAGATTTGTGATTAGCAGAGTGTGGCGTCAGTATGGATGCAGATAGGATGCCCCATGAGAGTACACTACATATGCTCACATTGTGCATGAGATCAGGCTCGGATGGACACTGAGGCTCTCCTATTCCTTATGTGTAGAGGAGTATAGTGCCATTATAGGTAGAGATTGGGACTACTAGCCACAGGTTGTCGATGCAGGAGTGACAGACGGATACATTGCGTGGCTTGCAGATCATCCCATTCACAGATTCTCAGATCCTACAGAGTTGATACCCTCCATGGAGGAGGCGATGTATGTTACCGGTGTTCCTATGGTACAGGGCCTGAGACCATAGGCAGTGCATCCTACACCACCTAGATAGAGAGTGACAACTCCATTGCAGAGATCATCTGGGCATATGAGGCCTCCTCATCCTTCTACTTCTCCCATAGGTACATCCAAAAGGTCACATAGACAATCCAGGGGTGAGAGGGGTACTTTGGGAAGTGTCAGTGTGATAGATGAGGTGTTGGCAGGTGAGCAGTTTGCAGGTGGTGATGTAGATCCCACATAGGTAGACACCACTTTTGATTTGGGTGTGGAGGTTAGATGCTGTAAGGCCCATAGATCAGAGACCACTGGATAGTAGCTAGAGTAGCTAGCACAGGATACAGAGATGCCAGCAGCTATAGTAGAGCCTATTGTTCCTCTCACTTCATCAGAGATGATTAGATGACTCATAGCTTAGGTCAGGGACTTAAAGGTACAGAGTGCCAGATGGGAGGAGAGGTTTTGGGAGGTAGACAGGCAGCACACTGAGCTTTGTGTAGAGCTTCACTCAGAGGTTCAGAGACTACAAACAAAGGTGACCCATTAGACCTCACGGGCCTCCTATTATGTGTCTACATACTATGTTGTTGTTCTTGTTGTGCAGAGAGTACCTACATACTCTGAGTACATGGCAGCCTCAGAGGGAGCTAGGGCACCCAGGGTAGAGGTCATACCAGATGCACCACCGCCTCCTCCACCAGATACCAAGGAGCATGCTAAGAGTTGATTCCTATGGTCATGTTTTGATATATTCTATTCTTTTTTATCACTGATATACCATTCTGATTCTGATAGCTTTCGAGAGCTCATTCTTTTGTACATTGTGCCAGTAGTGCACCCCTGACACATTTTAGAATTTTTGATATATATGAGATTGATATTTTGATTGTGACTTCATTTTTACTTGTCATGATGTGGATTTATGATGATATCATGATATGCTTATGCTATGATTAGTGTAGAATGTATGTATGGATCGATGCAATGCAATGATTTCTTTCATATGTATGGATGTTATGCAAATGTAATTGATTATGAAAAGATGTATGTATGATTTATGCTTATGCAATGAATGTAATGTAATGTAACAAATGATAATGATATAAGATGTAAATGCAGCGATACACATGATATGTTTTTGCAAGTTGATTAAGACAAGTACTCAGTCTTATGTCAAAAGGATGTTTAACCTCGGAGGGTTACTACTTGCAGGTTGATGAAGAGACCTTCGAGTGAGACTCAACTCTCATTAGATGTGAAGAATTGATATGAAGAATTGTTTAAGCTTTGAAGTGTTTCCAAATAGTTGTGAGATCATGCAACATGCAAAATGCAAAGAGACATGCAAAATGAAATGCAACTTAAGACCTAGGACCTAGTCACTGATCATATGTCGATTTGTTATCATCATTTAACTTTTAGGTAACCGGATAAATCAATACAATGCCCACTAGCTATGAAACCATAGACATATGAATATCAATTTGTATGCGCAAGAATCAATACAACACCCACTGGTCAACAACCATGGATATATGAATATTGATTTTGTTTTCAGAATGTCAGATTAGATATAAGCACCAAGGCACAAACACTAGGATGACCTGAATATCATGTCCATTTTGATATAGCAACTTGTGTTAGCATCAAAACATGAATGTCGTGATGACCTGAATATGCCTTACATGACAAACACATCAAATAGTCAAGAGATCATTCTAAACCCCATGTGAATTACCCGTAGTGACCCTTTAGCATTCACATCCTTAGGTAAGATCATGTTTCACAGTAGGAGAAAGAACTCACTTAAAAAGACAATAGTTAGATCAAACTTCCTTGAATTTTCTAGGTATCAATGGTCGAGGTACGCATGGCCATCTAATTCGAGATAGAGGCTCTTACAGTCAGACACCATTTCAATCCAAAATTTCCAAAGACATTAGATTTTCACATACAAGCAGAAGACAAAGAAAAGATTATGCCCCTAGTCATCACTCTCTAAATCCTATAAAGGACATCATCGAAGAGCTTGAAGGGACACAATATGCAAAAATCTCAATGTGAATTAGTAAGCATACAAGGAGATAAAAGAATGAAAAGCACAGATCATTTTCAGTTTGATGTTTGATGTTTGATGTAGATGCAAAATCCTTTCTGGAGACAAGACTGACTGAATGACTCAGATATAGCTTCAAAGGACTCTGACTGGATATGATATGTCTAGGATATACTAGAGACCATAGGATATGACATTGATTGCCCCCAAGTTTGAACATTGATAGGCTACAAACACTTGAGTAGATTGGTGGACAAACCAACTTATTGAAAACTGGAAATGAAAAAACAAATCGGGAGATATGTACAAACTAAAGCAAAACTGAAAGCTAGGAAAGACCAAGATTGCACTAATAGATGGAGCATTTTGAAACAAGTGGTGCTTGTTTGCCGGGTTTTCACCATCTTGGTAGAGATTCTATTTTTGCTACCAAGGTGCCTGTTTCCAAGTTTTCACCAAGGCACTTTTTCTTTTTCTTTTTTTTTTGTATTTTTCATTTTTTCAATTTTTTTTTTTGTACTTTTGATGTTTTTTTTGTGAATCATCAAGGTGCCTATTGCTAGGTTGTCACCAAGATGTTCATTTTTTCAGGACATTTTCCAATTTTTAAGATTTTTTCAGGACATTTTACCATAGATTGAATGCCTTAGGCATAGAATTTCTTCAGATGGAGAACATTGATTGGTTCTCAGAGCTGTTCTCCTTCATTTGTTGAGAGTTGATAGGCACCAAAGCCAAAAGTAGCAGTGATTACAAAGGGACCCAGCCAATTGGGTTCGAAATTCCCCTTGTGTTCTCGATGTGATTGATTTTTAGGATTCTCTCTCAAGACTAGATCGCCAACTTGAAATTCTCTGTGTCTGACTTTCTTGTTGTAGCCTCTAGACATTCTCTTCTGATATACTCTAAGATGATCATATGCTGCTTGTCTGCGCTCATCTAGTAATTCAAGTTCTTGCAACCTAGACACTCTGTAGCCTTCATCAGTTACTAGACCATGCATTCTAATTCTTAGTGATGGGATTTCAACCTCAATAGGCAGTACCCCTTCAGACCCATAAACTAAAGCAAAAGGTGTAGCCCCTGTAGGCATTTTGATACTTGTTCTGTAGGCCCATAGAGCTAGATTAATCATGAGATGCCAATCTCTGCCAGTTTTGTTTACTGTTCTGTGCAAGATCTTTAATAGATTTTTGTTAGAAGCCTCTGCTTGGCCATTCCCTTGTGGATAGTAGATAGAAGACCAATGTTGGGTGATCTTGAACTTGGCACATAGAAATGAAACTATGATAACATGTAGATGCAAAAGCCAAGAAAGCTCCAAATCTTCAAAAGCTCCAAAGTGACCTAGAAAACCTGTAGCATAACATTAGCATAAAAAGTTGGGGATCTAGAATGAAGAAGAGAGCTCTCCTTTTATAAGAAATGAGAAGGAATGGACCATGGAGATTAAGAGGAAAAAGATTTAATCAATGGTGGAGCTTGAAAGAGGAGCAATCCATGTGCACAAGTATCCTCCAATGAGAAAATAAGAGTTGACTTTTGTGTCCATATGAGACAAAAAGTGCTTTTTCCCTTTTTATAAAATGCTTTTGTGCAACTTAGGATAAGAGGAAAAGTGAGGGCTTTTTATTTAATTAAAAGAGGAGGAGACTCCTTTTAATTAAATAAAGACTTAGGATAAGATGGTTAGCCCAAGGAAAATAATTGAATAAATGATAGAACTAGGATTTGATCAAGAATAAGAAATTGATGATTTAGCAAAAGGGGCTAATAGTCTAGATGACCATTTTTAGGTGTATACATTTTCCCCTCTTTGACTAATGTGTGATCGATCTGGGAATACATTACGTTAAATAAATAGATCAGCCAATAAGGCAATAGACATCTGACTCCAAAGAATGAAGTGCAGAGAGATAGAAAATCCTACGTGGTCAGCCTGGTAGCGACAGTACTGAACACTTAGGAAAGAGATGGACATGATCAAGACTCAAGATGAGAACTAACATGGCAAGCGCAAAGATAGATCGATCAGAGAAAATGGAATGGTCAAGCATATGCTCTAGAGAATAGCCAATAGGATATGATGTGTCTACCCCCTTGGGATCGAAAGTGAAAGTAGGTAGAGGGAATGCAGAAGCAAGAGCAACATGATCAAGTCAATAGAAATCATAATCGAAGATGAAAGATGATAGAATAACCATCAAGCAGTGAAGATATGCCCCAGTCAAGACCTTAGAGAGAGATGAATGAAATGAATGAAAGAATAGAAGGGTGAGAGAGATGGAGGTGAAGAAATGAAGATGCCCCAGTGGAGATTGAAGGATCAAGGCTCAAACGGTCAACCAATTGCACGGAAGAAGGAGAAATGTGATTTGGACGGTCAAGGTGAACTCAGATTTTAGTTTTGATCCTAAAATGAATAGAGAATGATGTGATATGAAAGACAAGAAGTGAAAGACATGATTGGGAAGAAGTGAAAGGTGAGCACAGTTAACTAATAGGTCCATGAAAGATGAAAGGAGAGCTCTCTCCATATGCAAGATCCAAAACTAACCAACATGAACCTAAAAATGCAAGCTACTATGAAAAGTGGTTTACTTGCAAGGCCACAAAGCTATTAGACTCTAATATTCATCATTGAGGATTATTGGTAGTGTCATAAGATCATACAATACACACTAGCATAACTATGAGTATATGAATATGATCTATATCAGATAGGAATGTGGAAATCCTACCTAGCACTACTACATTTGGGGTCAAATTCTGACGGCCATTTGTCAGACTTGAAATGCTAATTTGTCGATATTTCAATAGATGGGTCGTCACCATTTTTGCATAGGAAATTGTGACAAAAGATGTATCCGTCTGTTTACCGATACCATATCACGTCGGGAACTTGTATTTCAGCAACAGCTTCATTATGGCATTTTCTACAGTTTATCCATCAAAATTCTGACATAATACCTATTAACTATTGAAAAGGTATCTTTTCTGACATTATAACTGTCATAATAGTGATAGTTTCTACTTAATTCTGACAGATATACCCGTCGATGATATGGCATTAATGTCAAACTGTCTGTCAAAAAATTTCTATTTGCAACACTTGAAATGTTGGAAGAGCAATAGTACTTCATTATTTCTTTGACAGATTCCATGTCGAATGTACAGCATTACTATCGGAACTATTGTCATAAATTAGTTTTCTTTGACATTTTATCTGTCGAATGCATTTCACTTCTATTAGAATTAATGATTAAGTGTCGAAAAATCGACGGATATGCACATTAAAGATAAAACAGCTCAAGAGACCATCATAGGTTCTCTCTTTCTTCGGTCTATATTATTGACAGAATGTTTTACCTTTCATTAACTCATCAAATCCAGGGATTTGAAAGAATTTAATATAATATTTTCATGACAATGTATATTATTTATGTTGATGTTACACGAATTTATCTACTTCGTGCACTTGTAGACTATGAGTATGATGATAAAGAAGCATGGCCATGACCATGCTTCTTTATCGCCATCCTCATAGTCTACAAGTGTGCGAAGTAGATAAATTCATGCAACATCAACTTAAATAATATACGTTGTCATGAAAATATTCTATTAAATTCTTTCAAATCTAGGGATTTGATGAGCTAATGAAAGGTAAAACATTATGTCAATAATATAGACCGAAGAAAGAGACAACCTATGATGGTCTCTTGAGCTGTTTTATCTTTAGTCCTATCTACCTGTCAATCATTGAGAATAATCATTGCCTTGCATTTATGTACACTGCAAAAATTGATCACAGTCTCGCAAAAACATTTTACACTTGTACATCTCATCAATATTGGAGGCCTAAAGTAATTTTATACGATCACTAGCACATTTCGTGCATGGATGAGAAAACACTATCCAAAGTTTCTAGATAACCATTTTTGAGAAGAGGAATGAGTGGAGGCCAAAGAAGGGATAATTGTGAAGGTTTTATAGATGTAGGTTACTGAATCATCATCTCTACACTGGTACTCAATCTGGCCTCCACTCCATATATGTCTTCTTAGAATCTAAAAACTCTCCATCATTGATTCTCATCATTTTTTTAGCATCTCTGTGGACTGAGACCTTAAATTATTGAGCTTCTCTTTGTTTCAAGAATAGTTTAACATTCTCTACTTAACCGGGCCAACCACATGAAGGTGGAAGCTCACCTAGCCCCTCCTAGGAGCCTCTTATGACCCTTTATGACATTTTAAGACCTCTAAGATGTATTCTTAGAAATTGTAAATGGTCATAAAGGGTCATAAGGGGTCCTAGGACACAATAGTTGAGAAACATAAATGTAGGCATCATGGTCACAATTTTTTGGAAACACAACATAATTGAGTGGTTTTTCAAGATGATGCAAAGTAGTGGTTTCTTTGCATCATCTGGGAATAGCACTCAATTATGTTGTGTCTCCAAAAAATTGTGACCATGATGCCTACATTTATGTTTCTCAGCTGTTGTGATATGTACATCGTAGTCTGTCGTTGTTGCAACAGTAGAGCCTATATTCCACAACAAAAAGGAAGACATATTTTTAGCCTGGGTCTCGATCCTACCCCAATAGTCGAAGGATCCAGGGTTAGGCTCAAAAGATGTCTTCCCATTTTGTCTGTAACATTGTGTCCATCCATGATCTTAGGAACATCATCTTTCCACTCTTCATTTGCCAAAATATATCGCTTCTTCAAGCTTGCAGAGTAATCTTATTAATAAAAGAACTCTTGCCAACATTAGGGTACCCACAGATCAAAATAGTTGATGTTATTGGTGCTTGTGCTCAAGGATATCGATTCACTATTTTGAAATGACCAAATCATTTTTATTTCGATTGTAGAGAAAAGGAGTGGGAGAAAATGAGTGGGTGAAAGCTAATCAAGAGCGAGAGAAGGCATTGCATTTTATTTGATCATAAATGCTCTCTGAAATGACCAATCATGTTTTCTATTTGATTCCTTTTGGTGTTTTTTTTTCCCATATTCAGTAGATAAAAATCATGGCAGTAGCCACTTAGCCATCTTTTTGATGTTCCAGGTATTTTACAAAGATACAGGTATTTTGATTTATCGTTCAATTGCTTGCAGTTACTGGTCAAATGCAAATATTTTGTCACGTTGCAAGGGCAAGATATCAGTTTGGTGTTTTTGGTTTATGTTAAAAGTTGATTTGGTAAAATCCTCAAAAAACACACTACATGTTCTAAAATGTAAAGAAGTTGAATGTTAAATGTAAGATATATATCTCATCCATAGTAATCAAAAGAAAGGACATGAAACTTATAAGGAGATTTACCAAACCAAAAATATAAGCGAATAGGAAACATGGATTGGTACCTTATGAATTGGTTTTTGAGGTGCACAATCTTCATCAATCTCCTCAGAACAAGACCCCTCCTCATGAAAAATGCATTTAACACAAAAAAACAAATCTACAAAACTGAACCAATGGCATGTTTAGAACAAAGAAATAGATTGATAATAATATGCTGAAAATTCTATTATGTTTAATACACGCAAAAGGAACAGTGCCAACAATTCTTAAACATACTTTATCTGATATGATAATAACATGCTAATTAAACTGATAAAGGTGTTATCTAAATTTAATCTACCAATTACTAATTACACAAAAAACAAATTACAAAACTGAACCAATGGCATGTTCTTCGTGTGGTATAAGGAAGATTTGGCTATGAAAAAAAAAAGTGAAATATCCTCATCATTTTTATTTCAATTGGATCGAGGAGTGAAAGCTAAGCGCTAGAGAAGGTATGTGATTTCTTCATCTTTCGAGCATCTGGCATCATATTTGACTACAAATTTCAAATGCATTGCATTTTATTTGATCACAAATGCTCTCTGAAATGACCGCATTCTACTGGTGTTGTGCCCTAGCCCCTGCTTTATCTCCATTATTTGATATTATTGGTGCTTGTGCTCAAGGATATCGATTAACTATTTTCAAATATTTGGATCATTTAGACAGTTACATTTCCTAACTGTTCCTCTAGTACACAGTCAGGAAATGTAACTCTCTAATGATTATATGTAATGTTGAATGGATTAAAAGCTTTATTCTTGGTAGAAGTGAATGGAAGGAATAGTGTCTATTAAATACAATCCAGTCACTTATTGAATGCTTTGGAGACTACTGGTTTGGCTGTCCATGTGCTACTAGTGACTGAGATTCATTAAAGGATACAAAACCCTTCATTTTGGGGTTATTGTGTGTGGATTCAAATGTAGGTTTGGTTTGGTTAATGTTTAGAAGAGATCAATAAAGTATTTAAAGAAAATCTTACATGTTTGGAGAGGTTTGAGAGGCACTTATCATGACTGTACCCTCACAAACATCAGCATAGACTAGTTTTACTAAGTTTCCTTTCTCTATTTTGAGGTTTCCTTTCTCTGTCGCAGGGGTATAGTCAGATGGTTCATTGAAAAATGATCCCTCGACTGGTTACTATGAATATGAATGATTTGATATAGCATATTGCTCATTTTACTTGAAGTTTGGAATAGCTTGTGCAAGGGTGAAAGTAGTTTTGATCATTTTGGTTGTGACTGTTCCTCTACACAGTTAGGAAATGTAACTGTCTAATGATTATATGTAATGTTGAATTGATTAAATGCTTTATTCTTGGTAGAAGTGAATGGAAGGAATAGTTTTGGTGTTAGGTTTCATTTATTATTGAATTCAATGGTTTCCAAGATGTGTTGAGGAGTTTGCTCCTTGTTTAATGTTAATTGTTCCTGCAAAATTCATTCATACAATAGTGAAATGCTATGTGGAAGGGATGGTTGATAGTGTTCCTTGAGGGAAGGGGGATTTTGAAAGACTTGTTATCATTGTATTGTGTATTTCCAATATGTTTGGTTGTAGGGCAGACCGGGAGAATGAAGGATCACTCACCGATTGCATGATAACCTAGTTTTGAAGGGTCACTAGTTGAGGGGACAGTCAAGGTCCCGATGATTGGGCCATTGGAGGACCCTATTTCTTTGTATTAATTTCTATTCAAATTAGATACATGGATTTCTTGTGAACTAGCAGCTGCTATGTATCCTGCAACTGCATTCATAAATCTGCATATACTTCTCTATCATTTTAAGCCACTTACAGATCAAAATAGAGAAACTAAATCAAAATCATTCTTTGTCCTATTTCCTTTTAACAAAGTCTCAACTATCAATGATACAATATACATTTGATGCCCTAAGCTATCAAATATACAAATGGTACCTACCTAGAAGCTCACCAGGAGAATGAAGGATCACTCACTGATTGCATGATAACCTAGTTTTGAAGGGTCATTGGTTGAGGGGACTGTCAAGGTCCGGATGATTGGGCCATTGGAGGACCCTAGTTCTTTATATTAATTTATATTCAAATTGGATGCATGGATTTATTGTGAATTATCGACTGCTATGTATCCTTCAACTGCATCCATAAATCTGCATATACTTCTCTAGGGTTGTAAGCCACTTAGGGATCAAAATAGAGAAACTAAATAGAAATTGTTTTGTGTCCTATTTCATTTTAACAAAGTATCAAATATCAATGATACAATACATTTGATGCCCTAAGCTATCAATACAAATGGCACCTAGCTAGAAGCTCATGGGCTATCCATTTGATAACCACAGTCAACATTTCAAAAAAATGGATATCCTTGAGCACAAGCACCAATAACATCAAATAATGGAGTTAAAGCACGGGCTAGGGCATGACACCAGTAGAATGCAGTCATTTCAGTGATGATAATTTACAATGTGGTCCTTTGGCATGTATTAAATAGAATATAATTTTTAGCATATTATTATCATTCTATTTCTTTGTTGTAAACATGTCATCAGTTCAGTTTTGTAACTTCACTATTGTATGAGTGGATTGTGCAGGAATAGTTAACATTAAATAAGGAGAAAACTCCTCAACACATCTTGGAAACCATTGAATTCAATAATAAATGAAACCTAACACCAACACTATTCCTTCCATAGTTGCAGGATACATAGTAGTCGATAATTCACAAGAAATCCATGCATCAAATTTTTATAAGGATATCCTACTAATCAATAGGAATTTTCTTGAGATGACCAATGATTATGCATTTTGATGGCAGTGTGCTAGTTCAAAAGGATAATATAAATCTGAAACAATTTTTTCTAATTTTCTCAAACTATAAATGTGGTTAAAGGGAAAATATTATGTGGAAAACCCACAAACCAAGCTAGCAAATGATTGCACATCAAATTATTCCTATATTCATTCAAGTATTTCTATGCTTCAGCTACCTAACCTTTGAGCTTCATCTAGAGGAATGTGTAACTTTAAGATAGAGTTACTTCTTGGGCCTTACAATAGGGTGGAATATGATCAAGATTTGTTTAGGTTGTATCTTTGTTAGTCCCATTGTTAGGTTCTTATAGTTCATGGTTTGAATCTATTATGGTTGTGTAAGGGATTTGTAGATTCTTTTTCTAACATAATTATTGGACACCATGATTGGAACAACTGGTTGTTGGCTATTGCACACATGAATCATATCTGTCAATGGTTCTTTGTGTTCAAGAATTCATTGATCAATCTTTGAGATTTATTGTCCTAGCTTTAAAAGAGTGATAAAAGATATAGTGAGTCCTATCTTTTCCAAGTGTTTTGTGGGTGCCATTATCTTCTAGGGGTAATTGCTGGAACCAAATTATGTTCTTTGCCTCTAGTAAATATTGTAGAGACAACCATCTTCTTGGTGAAGGGTTTCTTCCATCCCCATGAGGCACTATTGCATGGTTTCCATTCCCTTGTAGTATACTGAACCTAATTTAATACAAGTGTGCACTATTTTGGGTTCCATAATTTATGGCCCCTACACTGTGGTTGTTAGCCTAATTAAGAGAGGCCTACCTTTGCATATAATAAGAGGCGAACATGAAACAAACATCCAAAGGTTAGGGGGTTGTTCCTTGTCCATAATTTATTATTTAAGTGCTAAGTGATGATGGGTATATCATGTAATTCATACCTAGTGTGTCTCTTTCTTTCTCTCCAAATTTCACATTAGGAGTATATGTTATAAAATACTAATGAAATCAACTATAGGTCAAATCTAATCAAAATTGCAATATAAAGATAAAAATAGATCTTGAAGAAATAAAGGAACCATTTTTGATAGATATTGTACAAATGAAGACAATACTCCAAAGAGGAAATGCTTCAATGTGGAACAATTGAAGGACAATATTTTAATTTTATATGCACATTTGCAATGTTTTTGATATATTTCTGAGATAACAAAACCATAGAAAGAATAGCATATAGAAGAAAGTAAAGAATAATGATCATACTTTGAGATATGTGGAAAATTAAAGGAAAGAATGCTTGGTGGGGTTATCATGCAATCACTGAGTGATCCTCCATTCCCTCTTCCAGTGACCCTTCAAAACTAGGTTATCATGCAATCGGTGAGTGATCCTTCATTCTCCTGGTCTACCCTGCAACCAAACATATTGGAAATACACAATACAATGATAACAAGTCTTTCACAATCCCCCTTCCCTCAAGGAACACTACCAACCATCCCTTCCACATAGCATTTCACTATTGTATGAGTGGATTATGTAGGAACAGTTAACATTAAACAAGGAGCAAACTCCTGAACACATCTTTGTTGTAAACATGCCATTGGTTCAGTTTTGTAAATTTTTTTTTTGTGTTAAATGCATTTAAATGGAACATTAAGCATAGTAATAATATGCTTAGTCTATTAGTAATTGCAGATTAAATTCCCATAACACCTTTATCAGTTTAGCATGTTATTATAAGATACTAAAGAAGACCTGCTATTTGTCAGAGAAATCTTCACTGTCCCCCACAATGAAGACAATGAAGATTGACCTCCTACCCCACAACAAAGAACATTGTAATAAGAATAAGATAGTGCCAATAAACATTTTCACAAATATGAAACATGAGGAAAAGTAATAACATTAACAATGCCAAGATTCACAACATTAAATTTCACCTACAGATGAGTTTCTGTAGTGGGTTGCCCAGTATCAAAAATATGTTGAGTTGCATTTGAGCTGTAACTAAGAGTATCATGTAGAACATACCCTAAACTTTGAAAGCATTCTCCAGCTTGACAATTCAAAATTCAATCTAGGAAAGCATCAGTAAGTGAAATAAATTATAGTCATCAACATCAACATCATCATAATCATTAGACATAAATTATAGACATCAACATCAACATAATCATAATCATTTGGAGGGTATTCATTTTGGTCCTTGGATAGTACTATGTTTCTTGAAAGTGCTTGTGATGCTTCTAAACTTTAAAGACATATTTTATGGCTTAATGATAATATAGATTGGTGTTTTGTTTTCTAATGGAATGTTGTTGATCATTCATGGTCTTGAAGAAACTTTTGATTATTTTGATTCTCGAGTCTTGACATTGTTTCTCAATGTGATATATACTGACCACAAGATGGTTCAGTTGGTCCTCTCTTTCTATTTAATTATTTGTCTTTTTCATGGTGTAAGTGTCAATATGTTATAATCCAACCAGCATGTCATACCCCCACTTCTGACAAACCTCACAGCATGCAAATCATAGCCAAAGACTTGGGTGATCAGCATACACAAACAATGATTACCCTTAGGAAATAATGATCATTAATATTCATTAATGGCGGGTGGTGATTCCTTGGTAATAAAGGCATTGCCAACATTCATCATCTTAACCAAGTCATGGGTGGTGATCTTTGAAATAGCACAATTAGTAAACAGAAATAACAACATAAGTCATGGGTGGTGATCCTTGAATTTGGAGCGAGGAAGAAGGAAAATTGGAAAACAAAATATGGAATAATCAGGTTGCAATTGGAGAAGAATTCATAAATAAAATTGAATTAGAAAAAAGCCAAGTTATCTAGTTCTTTGTTTGAGGCTGGGTTCTGATTCTACATTTGTTCTCCTCTAGGTTCGACTTGGGTTCCTTTGGTAGGAACTTGGGTGCTTGGGCCAATCCCAGGTGCACCTGCAGTATTATAAATATGATACATGAGGTATTTTATTCATAATTTTATAGGCTAACTCATTATTATGGTAACATGGGTATGACCACACTCCATGCCTTATAATGGTACCCGACATGGATTGTGGTTCAAATGAAGTTGAACCAAATGTTGACCGTGATGGCTATGATCATGATGAAGATAAATATGAATATTAAATCTAAAATATGGCTTGTAATTTGAATTTTCATTGTGAATGAAGAAACTATAGATTCAAGTTGACTCATTCTATGTTGTAGTATATTTGTTCCCTAGATCTACCATATTATAGATGTGTAGCCTGTAAGGGACATCTTCTGCTCATCCATGTATCATAGCTCAGTGAGAGTTCTTAGGAGAAAGACAAGATTTTAGTGGGAGATGGAGAAACCAATATCAGAACACCACTTGAAGCCTTGCAATGTTGAGAGTGGGATAAAAGCTACACTTGAGACCCTATATAAGGAAAAAACTTATTGAGCTTCACTTTGTTTTGAGAATAGTTTTATATTCTATACTAAATAAGGCCAACCACATGAAGGTGGAAGTTCATTTGCCCCCCCCCTCCCCCCACCCTAACATCACTCTAAATTCCCTGTTAACATCTAACATTCATTCATTATTTCATCCATTAATAAAATTCATCTAACATCTAAAGTTCATCTAACATTCATCTAAAGTTCATCTAATAAAATTCATCTAACATTCTAAAGTTCATCTAACATCTAACATTCATTCACACATTAATAAAATGTGACATTCATTAATTATCACATGATAACATTCATTAACACATTATAGAATTTATGAACATTCACTACCACATAATTAAATACATTGGCCAATAAAAATCAGTCATTATCAATTAAAGTGCATAGATGACAATCATTTCTTTTTCTTCTTTTGATTTCTAGTTTTTAAGATGTAATTGTTAAGATGAGTATCGATAGCATCATCATGATCATCTACCCTCTCATTAGATCTCAATGCACGCCTAGTTCTTTGTTGATGCAAAGGGGGGTCATCTACAATAACATATAAAAGGGTTAAATTAAAAACATTTTAAACATTTTAAAGTATTTTAGTACTTTACAGGCCATAATCATATAGCTCTTTACCTGATCTAGTCACATCATCAACATCAAGGTCAGCTTGTCTGGCCTCAGCCTCAACCTCAACATGCTAATTAACAGCAGCCTCTACACTCTCTACAGCTGCAATACAAATTGTTACATTAATCCAAACACCAATTGCAATTAAATTTGTATTACTACACCAATCAATTTAAGATGTTTACTTGTATTACTGTGATGCACATCCGCATTGTCATCAACACCCATAGGTTGTGTACGGCAAGAATTGGCAGGCTGCATTTCAATTTCATACTCATTCATGTTATCATTGTTTTCTTACTTAAAACAAATTTACTCACTTTATATTGGAACTTAACATCAAATAAACTAATTGGTAAATAATTAAATTTGAAATATCATCTATTTAGCTTACTTACCCTGATGGATCCATCAGTAGAACCTTGTGCACTTCTTATTCTTTCTACCACGGCTTTATAGCCTTGTTGGAAGCCAATTTTCTTGTCCTCTTCTATGAGACTTATATTGAACTCTGCGCCCTGCATTTTTGCTTGGTATCATCAAATTTTATTTTATTGTTTCATCAAAACAAAAAAAGATTTCAAATTATAAATATATTTAAAGATCAAAGAATTATTTTCAGTGTTAAAAGCCATGTAAAGATTGTATTTTTCCAACACTTAAAACTTGTGCAGCAACTTTTGAATAACCACCAGAGCCTAGCTTGTGTTGCCCATGCTTTTTCAATCTTGCCTTTGTTGCCTTTGATGTGTCAGGCAATCTATGAAGAGATTGAAATATGTTAGTTCATATAAATATGAAGAGTATTTAGTACATAATTACATTCTTAACAGTATCACATACCTTCTTCTGTTCTCTGGTGGTGTATTTCCTTTTTTTTACTTCAGTTTTCTCATTCACATCTAGAATAATAGATTTCCACTCTAAATCAGGAATGGAAGGGGGGCGCTGGTAATGTGGGTTTTTGGTTAATGTACACCCGTACTGGTCCCTAATATACCTCAAACATATCCTGAATCTTTGAAGGAGCTTACCCTTCTCAAATGCACGAGGTCCAAACAAGTTTGTCATACTCTCTATGAGATCATCCTTTAACTTTTGATTTTGGGTTTTCCACCTTTTAAGAAAGAAAATAGTGTTAGATTAAAAAATGGATGTAATGATAACTATCCTAGCAATGATATGAAATCAAAATAGTGGATTGGGGTTTTAGTTTAGATATGATGTTTCACCCTGTACAGATGGTGGGCCTGAATATCCGCAAACACTCATTATTAAGTTTACTATAAAAAACATCATTCCCTACAAAATAATCATGGGATCATTAGTCAAAGGATATAATAGTATAAAATAAGAACACAATAGATGTAAGCTTCTCATATTGAATGCAAGGTGTAATTAACATACGATTGTATAGTAAAAGAAAGGTCCAATCTTTAAAGTACCTCGAAGTTTTTCTATTTTCAAGGGAAGTCCTTCTTCTTTAGACACAAGAAATATGCAATCCTTCACTATTCCTGTACTAGCAATACTAGTACATCTAGGAAAATCACTATCAAGTGTTGCATCCCCTATTGCATAAATTGAATCCATTACGAAATGGCCCTAAGAAATAACACTTCAAGGGAAATAAACATATATATAATGATAGAGAAAATAGAATACCTGTATGAGTAGGTGGTGCCATGGCATCTGTGGCCATGCTCTGTGTTGCCGACATTGCAGGACGTGATACATCTGAGCCTACCATCATATGAGGTGGCGATAGTAAATGATCATTGACATGTGTTAAAGAATAAGATTGTTAGAGCATAATAGAACCAGTGATTAGCATGGACAATATTGTTAGAGAGTAAAAAAAATATAGTCCAACATGTGATCTACCTGAACCAGCTGTAGTACCCTCATCATGGCCGCAAGGATCAAAATTACACAAAAAAATCTATAAAAGCAACACATCCGCTCATTTTTTAATGACATAAAAGACTACTATAACATAAAAACTATTATTGAACTTTTGTTATAATTAAAAATTACATTAATACTTACTCGATAATTTTGAGATAGATTCATCATTTTAGTTGCCCTCTTTTGTGACTCAAGAGTTAGAGGGAATATAGATGCCAATTCAGCCAATCTATTTCCAGTTTTGTGGAGGCATTTTTTAATTGCAGAGGCCAGCTCATCACAAGCACCGAAATCAACAACTAGGTCCTTGTCAAAGGACTCCTCTTCAGGGACTGTGGGTTCCTTTCCCTTTCTCTGTTGACCACCTATCTATGAAAACAATATTACTAACACTATTAGAATTAATCTAAAACAGTGATGAAAAGAATATAATAAAAAACTTTATTTAACATTTTGCTTCTATCTAATTTTTAGTTCAATAACAAAGAGGTTTACCTACTGGGAAGAAGTGCATGCATGAACATCATTGTCCCCACTACGTGGTTGCTCCATATTGTGGTCTTGTGTTATTATTTAAAGTTAACCAATAATTAGAAAGGACTACATTAATAAATTTTATTAGAAGATGATAATGGAGATGAGGTGGATGGTGAGGAGATTCTCTAAATGTGGTTGGCAAAAAAACTCAATTATTTAATGGTACATAGTATGTACCTACACCCTAATGATAGTGACATTGTTTGTATCTATGCGATTTAAATTGTAACCAATAAGCAACTCTTCCCCTACACTTATTGATTTTATCACACATACAAATACATGATTTCCCTCGTGCGCCTCAAATATGCAATTGGGTTGCTTAACAATTGACAGAGGTCACATGCTATTTATAAAACCTACAATATTCCTAGATGCTTTTGGCCTTCCGTCAATGTATATAGCCACTCTTTTACTTTTCTCATTGTCTTTTTGTTGAATATAATTTTCTGAGAGTGCATACCTATGCATACTTTTTTTATATTGAACAATTCGCATCCAACTTTTGTAATCGTAACAAGGTCCAACATACTCCATCAATTCAACAACTTTGTTGTAAGAGACCTTTATGTCATCCATGGAAAATAAGCCCAAACCATGTATTAATGATGGTGCAATATGATATATCTTGCCTTTAACACTAAAATCAGTGTTTATTGGAGGAAGTTCCTTGGGGACCCATTGTTTCTGTAGATTTTGGTACCTAGAGGGCACCTCGATGTCGCCTTTCCTCTCATCATCATAAGAACATGACCCCCCTTGAGAAAGGAAAAATTTCATGCGTCTATTGAATTTCCTTCTAGTCTTTTGACCTCTAGTTGATCTTCCTAATTTAGACATACTAAATGACTCACTTTCTTTGCTCGAGGAAGACACATTTGACAAATACCTATTTGCTACTACCTGCACTTCATCAAATAAGAGAGATAGCAAGTAATGCGAGATATTTTGCAAAATGTGAAATAAATTAATCTCTATAGGGTGTATTGACTTATACTTGTTGATCCATGAGATTGTGTGGGATGCTCATGAAAGGAGTCTGGGTACCTACATATGTAATTCAATTATCTAATGTTAGCTAAAAAAATCATGATACATATTGTGAGTTTGAAGAGAGTTTGTGCCATCTGTGATAGAACCTACTTTGTCTAATATGGTGCATTGTTAAACAAATTAAGGGTAGAGTAGTTATTACTTAGTTTTTTGTGGGGGACAATGAAGATATGTCTGACAAATAATAGGTCTTCTTTAGTATTTCATGAATTTTTACCACATATACTGTTTCAAGCCTTTGAGTCTTGGAGAAGAAGAATGGTGTAAGTTGAATAGATCAGAGTGAATGGGGTGTTGAAACATGGTGAATAGACCATGATGAGATGATACTTGATGTCGTGACTAAGATTCCCTCACAAACATCGGCATAGACTAGTTTTACTAAGTTTCCTTTCTCTATTTTGAGGTTTCCTTTCTTTGTCATAGGCATACAGTCAGAGGGTTCATTGACAAAATGATCCTTCAAATGGTTACTATGAATATGAATGATTTGATATAGCATATTGCTCATTTTACTTGAAGTTTGGAATAGCTTGTGCAAGGGTGAAAGTAGTTTTGATCATTTTGGTCGTGACTGTTCCTCTACACAGTCAGGAAATGTAACTGTCTAATGATTATATGTAATGTTGAATGAATTAAATGCTTTATTCTTGGTAGAAGTGAATGGAAGAAATAGTGTTGGTGTTAGGTTTCATTTATTATTGAATTCAATGGTTTCCAAGATGTGTTGAGGAGTTTGCTCCTTGTTTAATGTTAACTGTTCCTGCACAATCCACTCATACAATAGTGAAATGCTATGTGGAAGGGATGTTTGATAGTGTTCTTTTAGGGAAGGGGGATTTTGAAAGACTTGTTATCATTGTATTGTGTATTTCCAATATGTTTGTATGCAGGGCAGGCCGGGAGAATGAAGGATCACTCACTGATTGCATGATAACCCTATTTTGAAGGGTCACTAGAAGAGGGGAATCAACGATCACTCAGTGATTGCATGATAACCCCACCAAGAATTATTTCCTTTAATTTTCCACAATATCTCAAAGTATGATCATTATTCTTTACTTTCTTCTATATGCTATTCTTTGTATGGTTTTGTTATCTTAGAGATATATCAAAAACATTGCAGATTGCATATAAAAGTAAAATATTGTCCTTCAATTGTTCCACATTGAAGCATTTCCTCTTTGGAGTATTGTCTTCATTTGTACAATATCTGTCAAAAATGGTTCCCGTATTTCTTCAAGATCTATTTTAATCTTTATATTGCAATTTTGATTAGATTTGACCTATAGTTGATTTCATTAGTATTTTATAACATATACTCCTAATGTGAAATGTGGAGAGAAAGAAAGAGACACACTAGGTATGATGTGATATCCCCCATCTATATTAAGAATTTGATAAATAAATTAATAATAATAAATTAAAAAATAATCAAAAGTATATTAAATAAATATATTTATCGCATTAATCAATATTATTAACAAATAGATAATTGTATAATAATATATATATATAACATTGAAATAAATAATTATCAATCAATGAATATATAATGAATAATTATCAAAATTAATAATTAAAATAAATATTAATCAGTCGTATATCAACAATATATTAATAATGCATAGATAATTATTAATTAAACAAAATTAATAATTATTCTAAATTAATATTAGAGTGGGATGGAAAGATAAAGAACAGTGATATTGTTGAAGTCAAACAAAGTCAGCAAGGACAAGTTGGCAGAAAAGGTGCCACATAAGTGCAATGACAAATATGATTTCATAAAGTGGTACAAAATTTAGACTATAACAGTGATTAGTATTGATAAAGGAATGATATACGATTTACGAAGAGACATGAGTCATGTCTTTTACATGACTACTCGTCCTAAGCATAAGATATAAGAAAGCAGTCTCCATCATTAATTCAGGCATCGAAGAAGAGAGAATATAAAATATATTTGTTACCCTACGTAGGGAAGAGAACATTATAAAGGAAAATACTGACAGATTAATAAATCTGTATTCAACATCTGGCAACAAGTCAGACAACCAGAACACATAGGATTTAACTTTATGTATATTTATTATACAATCTCACAACTAATGGGGGAGATATAAGGGAATGAATATCATACATTATTTATTATATATATATATATATATATATATATATATATATATATATATATATATATATTCTCATAATGACAATCAATATATATTGGTATTGATAATCAAAATTATTTATATATATTTATATATATAGCGCTCATAAATGAGTAAACATCTACATTGATAATATTGTTAGGAATGAATGCAAAGTGTTTTGGCAGTCATTCTGTAGCAGTTGTTGTTGCATTCATGACTTGGATTGTCATTGATGTCAACATAGTGATATTCTGGATATTAGCAGGAAAGTACGTACAGTTTTTTTTTGTGCACATGTTGTATTGTAGATTGGATTTTGCATAGTTGATGGTATGTTCTTTGGTGTGTTATTAACCTATGGTTAACAGCGCAAAAAGAAATTCATTCATTTGTGAGAGTTATGAGCATTTTGGTGAAAGCAGTGTTTAGACAGTGTTTCTGTGTAGCGATGTTCAGAAATCGGAGGATATCTCTTAGCTGGGATGGAATCTGATTTTGCACAGTTAAAGGGATGTTGGAGACTCATTAATGATGATGTGGTTCATAGTGAAAACTTTGAGGATATGTTTGGAGAAAGTTACAGTAACTGGAAGCCGACAGTTTTATGTAAATTTTGTGTGTAGCGTGTAGAATTTATTATTTTGTAATTGAGGACCGACTCATTTGTAATTATTTGAGTTTGGTATATAAGAAGGAATTTTTTCCTTATTTTAATGTGTACTATGAAGAATGAGATGCGAATATATGCATGAAATGAAGAAAAGAGCTAATTCAGTGATGAAGGAAGACTTGTGAGTATAGAGATCTAGAATTGTGATCTTGTGTAGTAGAGTGCAATTTTGGCACAGTGTGAAGGAGGTAATATATTTCATATTATTCTATTGAATAATTCTAAGATCTTTTGGACAGTGGGTTCAGAGATCTTGCCTTGAAGCTGTTTGGGCAGTGGGTCCTTCTGTCTTCCATAAACTCTTAACCGGGTTAGAATCTTTTAACAGGGATTCAAAATCTCCTAATAGGGATTTATATGTACTGAATGTATTTCATAAGACTCCTAACAGGGTCCATCCTCTAACAAGGAACTTTCATATTAGTGCATCATTTTGTGGGCATCATTCCCACTGGGGTTTACTCTTTTCAAGAGGTTCCCTAGTTAACATATCTTGTGTTATTGTGCAATTGTGTATGATTATTTTTCTATGGTTGATTAGTACATTGATTATATTGTTCAAAGCTGTTGAATGGATAAATTATCAGATAACTGATTCACCCCCCCCCCCCTCTTAGTTATCTTGGGGATCTTTACTTTCTAACAATTGGTATCAGAGTGGTAGGTCCTTGAAAGAAAAGTTTAACAACTTAAGGAGATCCATGGCTGATTTCAGAAAAGAAAGCCCTAAGTTTGATGGAGTAAATTTTGACAGCTAGAAAGAAAAGATGAAGACACATCTATTGTGTTTAGGACCAAGTTATTGGTTGATTACAAAGAATGAGAAGACTATCATTGAGGAAGACAATCTAGAGGCAGGAACTAAAGATGAACTAGATCTATTCATGTGTAACATACTTGCAAGAGAAGCACTTTTATCAGCACTACCGGAAAATGAATATAGTCAGGTAAGATGTTTGAAAACATCTCATGCAATTTGGAAAGCTTTACATTCTACTTTTGAAGGTGATGAACATGCAAAGAAGGCTAGATTACATAATTGGATTTGTGCATTTGAAGATATCAGAATGATGGAAGATGAATCTATTAGAAGTTATATTGGTAGGATGTCTGAGATTGTGATAGGAATAAAGTCTTATGGAGGTGATAAGACAGAGAATGAAGTGATATGGAAAATTCTGAGAACTTTGACACCAGTATTCAAGCAGACAACGCAGATGATTGAACAAGTGATACCTTGTACATCAAACTTTTCAAGAGAGACTCTTCTTGGAAGATTAGAAACAATAGAGATGAACTTGAGATTATTAGGAGAGCTACCTAGAATGGAAACAACATTCAGTGCTCTTAGCATTAGACCTACAAGAAGTATTAGTGTGAATGGAGATTATGCCAGCAGTAGCAGATCTAAGGAAGATAAGAAGATTGAAGAAGGTATTGCATTACTTGTAAAAAGAGAACCAGATGGTAAGAAAATCTTTAATCTTGGACTTGTCAAGAATATGGTCATTTTGCATCTAAATGTCCTAAAAGAGTTAAGAAGTATAGAAGCAACTTTAAACCTAGGAGATGTAAAGAATGTTATTATGCAAATGATGAAGATTTTGAAGCAGGAATTGAAAAACATTTAAGTGACAGTGATAATGATAACTTTGAGGAAATAGGATTTGTAGCAATTAAAGAAGAAAGTTCTTAATCTAATAAAAGGGAAGAAAAAGCATTAGTTTCACAAGTTGAAAAGAAATCTGATTGGATTATATATAGTGGTTGTTCACATCATATGACTGGAGATAAAAGAAAGTTTGTTAAGTTAGATAATTATGATGGAGGAATTGTTAGGGTTGGTAACAATGCACCTTGTTTGATTAAGGGTATAGGATCTATTACTCTTGATGGAAAGACTAACACTGATGATGTTTACTTTGTTGATGGACTAAGACATAATCTACTAAGCGTTGGAAAATTGGCTGATAAGGGTTATCAAGTTTGGTTTTCTGAGAAAACTTGTGTGATAAAAGATAAAGATGGAAATATGATTGGAAAAGGATCCAGAACCAGAGGTAATGTATTTCAGTTGAATCCTACCAAGATGACATGTTTGATAACTAGGATTGATGACAGTTGGTTATGGCATAAAAGGTTTTGTCATATAAACTTTGATAATATTGTCAAGGTGAGCACTACACTTGCGGTAAGAGATTTACCTAGAATTATGAAACCTACTAACATGATTTGCAAAGAATGTATGATGGCAAAGTAGAAAAGGAGTTCATTTCCCAATAAGAAGTTCACATCGACAGAGAAGCTGGAGATTGTTCATACAGACTTGAGTGGTCCTACTAGGACTAGAGGATTCTATGGTGAAAGGTATTTTATGATTCTTGTTGATGATTTTACAAGAATGATGTGGATTGCATTTTTGAAAGAAAAATCTGAAGCATTTGATAAATTTAAGATCATGAAAAGAAAATTTGAGAATGAATCTGGAATGAAGATTAAGTGTCTAAAATTTGATAGAGGTGGTGAATTTACATCTAGAGAGTTTAACACCTTTTGTGAAATGAATGGTATTAAGAGACAACTTTCAGCCCCTAGAACACCAGAACAAAATGGTATTGCATAAAGGAACAGGTCAATAACTAAAGCAGCAAGAGCTATGTTGTTTGAAAATGATTTGGCTAAAATGTTTTGGAGAGAAGCAGTGAACACAATAGTATACACTATGAACAGAGTACAAATCAAAGCAGATACAAACAAGACACCTTATGAATTATGGTTTGGACATACACCCTCAGTTAAGTATTTTAGAATTTTTGGAAGTAAATGTTATATAAAGAGAGATGATGATATAGGAAAGTTTGATCCTAGAAGTGATGAAGTAATATTTCTTGGATATTCTTTAAAAAGAAAAGCATATAGATGTTATAACAAAAGAACTAAGACTATTGTTGAAAGTGCAAATGTAAAAGTTGATGAGAAGTTTAAAATTCAGGAAAGAATGCTTGATTATGAATCTGATGGAGAAGCACAACCTCAGCCTAACATTGAAAATGCAAAATTATTTTTTGAAACTAACAGTGATTTGCTAAATGAAAGTCATACTGAAGAAGATAGAGAAGAAAATAGAGAAGAAAATAGAGAAGAAAGCAGAGAAGAATCTACAGTCGGAACAAGATCAGTAACTATGACACCTAACAAGTATACTTCAAGACATCACCTTATTGAGCAATTTATTGGAAGTTTAGATAGAGGAGTTTTGACTTGAAATAAGGTACATTTATGTTTGATTTCTCAAATTGAACCTAAGACTACTAATGAAGCTTGTGAAGATGAACATTGGATCAATGCTATGAAAGAAGAACTAGTGCAGATTGAAAAAAACAAGACATGGGAATTGGTCCCTAGACCTGAAGACAAGAATGTGATTGGAACAAAGTGGGTATTTAGAAATAAGATGAATGAACAAGGAGAAGTGATAAGAAACAAAACAAGATTGGTATGTAAAGGATATTCACAACAAGAAGGAATTGACTATGAAGAAAATTTTGCACCTGTGGCTAGACTTGAAGCAGTGAGAATGTTTCTAGCATATGCAACTTACAAGAAATTCAGAGTGTATCAGATGGATGTGAAGTCAGCATTTTTGAATGGTGAATTGGAAGAAGAAGTCTACATTGAGCAGCCTGAAGGTTTTCCTTTGACACAAGAAGGAGATATGGTATGTAAGTTAAAGAAAGCTTTAGATGGATTAAAACAAGCACCTAGAACTTGGTATGCAAGATTGGATAAGTATTTATTGAAATTGGGATTTATAAAAGGAACAACAGATAGTAACTTATACACAAAAGAAATTGAGAATAGTTTGTTGGTTATAGTTATATTTGTTGATGATATTATCTTTGGAGGAGAAGATGAAGCTAGTGACAAATTTGCAGATGAAATGAAGATTGAATTTGAGATGAGCATGATTGGAGAAATGAAATATTTTTTGGGATTATAGATAACACAAAGCAAGGAAGGTATAGTTGTAAGTCAGACTAAGTATTTAAATGAATTATTGAAAAGATTTGGAATGGAAGATTCTAAACCTGTTGGAACACCTATGGTAACCGGACATAAGTTATCTAGCAAAGATGAGACACCAGCAGTTGAGCAGAAAAAGTACAGATCTATGATTGGACGATTGCAGTACTTGACACATACAAGACCTAATATAGCACATTCAGTGGGGATTGTAGCAAGATTTCAAGTAGAACCTAGAGAATCACATTATGTGGTAGTAAAGAGGATACTGAGATATCTGAAAGGAATAATGGATTATGGATTATGGTATGAGAATTTTGATGATTTTACCTTATGTGCCTATACTGATGCAGATTGGGGAGGTAGCATTGATGAAAAGAAAAGCACCAGTGGTGGAGCCTTTTTTCTTGGAGGTAAATTGGTCTCTTGGCTAAGTAAGAAGCAAAATTGTACTTCACAACGCACAACAGAAGTAGAATATGTTGCAACAGCAAATAATTGTAATCAGATTATTTGGATGAAGCAGATGTTGAAAGATATTGGAATAAAGTTTGATGAGCCTATTGTTATACATTGTGATAACACCAGTATAGTGAGTATGTCAAAAAATCCTATTTTACATTCTAAGACTAAACATATTGAGATCAAGTATCATGTTGTAAGAGAGAAAGTTGCAGAAAAAGAAGTAAGATTGGAGTACATAAGTACAAAGGAGCAGATAGCAGATATATTTACAAAGCCTTTACCTAAGGATACATTTGTGTATCTGAGAGGTATGCTTGGGGTTATGCCCCAACCTATTTTTGAGAATTGATGTAGATGATTGCATCCATCCAGTGGTATATGAGCCCTATCTTTCTTCTGGATTGGATGTTGGAACTTCCTCTATGGGGGAGTTTATGAGCTGAGTCATGAGGACTCTTGTTATTGTATTCTTCTGAAAAGTGTCTTTTGACATTAAGTTGTTGTTGACTTAGTGATAGAATTTATGTCATTGATGTCAATGGGGGAGAGATATACATGAAAAACATTATGGATTGTATGAGAGAGCTGAATAGGAAAACGAAGCAAGATTTGATTTGATATTTTGCAGTGATGTTGCAGTATTGGATTTTTGGAACATTGGATATTTTTCATCTATGTTGCCATCAATGCCAATGGGGGAGATTGTTAGGAATGAATACAAAGTGTTTTGGTAGTCATTCTATAGCAGTTGTTGTTGCATTCATGACTTGGATTGTCATTGATGTCAACACAGTGATATTCTGGATATTAGCAGGAAAGTAGGTACAGTTTTGTTTTGCGCACATGTTGTATTGTAGATTAGCTTTTGTGTAGTTGATGGTATGTTCTTTGGTGTGTTATTAACCTATGGTTAACAACACAAAAAGAAATTCATTCATTTGTAAGAGTTATGAGCATTTTGGTGAAAGCAGTGTTTAGACAGTGTTTCTGTGTAGCGATGTTCAGAAATCAGAGGATTTCTCTTAGCTGGGATGGAATATGATTTTGCATAGTTAAAGGTATGTTGGAGACTCATTAATGATGATGTGGTTCATAGTGCAAACTTTGAGGATATGTTTGGAGAAAGTTACAGTAACTGGAAGCTGACAGTTTTATGTGAATTCTATGTGTAGCGTGTAGAATTTATTATTTTGTAATTGAGGACCGACTCATTTGTAATTATTTGAGTTTGGTATATAAGAAGGAATTTTTTCCTTATTGTAATGTGTAATATGAAGAGTGAGATGCGAATATATGCATGAAGTGAAGAAAAGAGCTAATTCAATGATGAAGGAAGACTTGTGAGTACAAAGATCTGGAATTGTGATCTTCTGTAGTAGAGAGTGCAGTTTTGGCACAGTGTGAAGGAGGTAATATATTTCATATTATTCTATTGAATAATTTTAAGGTCTTTTGGACAGTGGGTTCAAAGATCTTTCCTTGAAGTTGTTTGGGTAGTGGGTCCTTCTGTCTTCCATAAACTCTTAACCGGGTTAGAATCTTTTAACAGAGATTCAAAATCTCCTAACAAGGATTTATATGTACTGAATGTATTTCATAAGACTCCTAACAGGGTCCATCCTCTAACAAGGAACTTTCATATTAGTGCATCATTTTGTGGGCATCATTCCCACTGGGGTTTACTCTTTTCAAGAGGTTCCCTAGTTAACATATCTTGTGTTATTGTGTAATTGTGTATGATTATCTTTCTATGGTTCATCAGTACATTGATTATATTGTTTAAAGTTGTTGAATGGATAAATTATCAGATAATTGATTCACCCCCCCCCCTCTCAGTTATCTTGGGGATCTTTACTTTCTAACAAATATATATATTAATTAAAATAAAATAAGAACAGATATATAGAACCTATTACTATTTAGCTAAGAAGGAAGACTAAAGTGTTACCAAGGAGGGGCTTGTCTAAATCCAAGCAATGGCTATCTGTCTCAAAATAGGGTGGGGGTTAGCATCCCAATAGTTTGGGCTTGGACCTGTAAACTTTGAGGGAGCCCATTGTAGTTGGTCTCTAGGCACCTTGGATAATGTTTATGCTTCCCTTCATGGAGTTAAAATAGTAATAAGGTTGGATATGAATGTTAAAGATAACTAAATCTAATGAGATAAAATGACTAATCCTATCATGGACATAACAATCCAAAATCTAATTGATAAATTTAGGATAAATTAAGTAAGGTCCCAATAGGGGACATTACATATGAATTACACGATATACGCATCATCACTTAGCACTTAAATAATAAATTATGGATAGGGAACAACCCCCTAACCTCTAGATGTTTGTTTCATGTTGGCCTCTTATTATATGCAAAGGTAGGCCTATCTTAATTAGGCTAACAATCACAGTGTAGGGGCCATAAATTATGGAACCCAAAATAGTGCACACTTGTATTAAATTAGGTTCAGTAAACTACAAGGGAATGGAAACCATGCAATAGTGCCTCATGGGGATGGAAGAAACCCTTCACCAAGAAGATGGTTGTGTTTGCAAATATTTACTAGAGGCAAAGAACATAATTTGGTTCCAGTAATTACTCCTAGAAGATAATGGCACCCACCAAACACTTGGAAAAGATAGCACTCACTATATCTTTTATCACTCTTTCAATGCTGGGACAATAAATCTCAAAGATTGATCAATGAATTCTTTAACACAAAGAACCATTGACAGATATGATTCATGAGTACAATAGCCAACAACCAGTTGTTCCAATCATGGCGTCCAATAATTATGTTAGAAAAAGCATCTACAAATCCCTTACACAACCATAATATATTCAAACCATGAATTATAAGAATCTAACAATGGGACTAACAAAGATACAACCTAAACAAATCTTGATCATATTCCACCCTATTGTAAGGCCCAAGAAGTAACTCTATCTTAAAGCTACACATTCCTCTAGATGAATCTCAAAGGTCAGGTAGCTAAAGCATAGCAATACTTGAATGAATATAGAAATAATTTGATGTACAATCATTTGCTAGCTTGGTTTGTGGGTTTTCCACATAATATTTTCCCTTTAACCACATTTATAGTTTGAGAAAATCAGAAAAAATTGTTTCAAATTTATATTATCCTGTTGAACTAGCACACTGCCATCAAAATGCATAATCATTGGTCATCTCAAGAAAATTCCTATTGATTAGTAGGATATCCTTATAAAAATTTGATGCATGGATTTCTTGTGAATTATCGACTACTATGTATCTTGCAACTATGGAAGGAATAGTGTTGGTGTTAGGTTTCATTTATTATTGAATTCAATGGTTTCCAAGATGTGTTGAGGAGTTTGCTCCTTGTTTAATGTTAATGGTTCCTACACAATCCACTCATAAAATAGTGAAATGCTATGTGGAAGGGATGGTTGATAGTGTTCCTTGAGGGAAGGGGGATTGTGAAAGACTTGTTATCATTGTATTGTGTATTTCCAATATGTTTGGATGCAGGGAAGACCAGGAGAATGAAGGATCACTCACTGATTGCATGATAACCCATTTTTGAAGGGTCATTGGTTGAAGGGACAGTCAAGGTCCAGATGATTGCACCATTGGAGGACCCTATTTCTTTGTAGTAATTTCTATTCAAATTGGATGCATGAATTTCTTGTAAATTATCGGCTGCTATGTATCCTGCAACTTCATCCGTAAATCTCCATATACTTCTCTAGGTTTGTAAGCCACTTAGGGATCAAAATACAGAGACTAAATCAAAATTGTTCTTTGTCCTATTTCCTTTTAACAAAGTCTCAACTATTAATGATACAATATACATTTGATGCCCTAAGCTATCAAATATACAAATTGCGTCTACCTAGAAGCTCACCAAGAGAATGAAGGATCACTCACTGATTGCATGATAACCCAGTTTTGAAGGGTCATTGGTTGAGGGGATAGTCAAGGTCCGGATGATTGGGCCATTAGAGGACCCTAGTTCTTTGTATTAATTGCTATTCAAATTGGATGCATGGATTTATTGTGAATTATCGACTGCTATGTATCCTACAACTACATCTGTAAATCTACATATACTTCTCTAGGGTTGTAAGCCACTTAGGGATCAAAATAGAGAAACTAAATAAAAATCATCCTTTGTCCTATTTCCTTTTAACAAAGTATCAACTATCAATGATACAATACATTTGATGGCCTAAGCTATCAATACAAATGGCACCTAGCTAGAAGCTCATAGGCTATCCATTTGATAACCACAGTCAACATTTCAAAAAAATGGATATCCTTGAGCACAAGAACCAATAACATCAAATAATGGAGTTAAAGCATAGGATAGGGCTGACACCAGTAGAATGCGGTCATTTCAGTGAAAAAATTTATAATGGCGTCATTAAACATATATACCAATAATATCAACAAACGTGAATCCAAACATTTGAATATAGTGCATTGATATCCTTGAGCACAAGCACCAATAACATCAAATAATAGAGATAAAGCACTAGCTACGACACGACACCAGTAGAATGCAGTCATTTTAGACAGCATTCATGATCAAATAAAATGAAATGCATTCAAATATGATGCCACTGCCTCAAAAGATGAAGAAATCACATACCTTCTCCCGCACTCAGCTTTCACTCCTTTTCTCCCACTCCCTCTATCCAATCAAAATAAAAATGATGAGGATGTTTGACTTTTTTTTTAAATGTATACCTCGAATCTATCAGAGTTTCGATGGTCAATAAAACACCCATCGGAATACCGACATCATTGGGGCCTATTACAAAAAAAAATACCAAATTCGTAAGAAAAAGTTACCTGTCAAAAACTTCTGTCAAAATTTGGCCCCAAATGTAGTAGTGTTGGCACCAAAGACATATAATTCAAGATGACTAGTGCAATGAGATTCCCTAAGTTTGATATAGCAAGATTATACTCGCATCAAGACACAATGAAAGTCAAGATGGCTAGAAGTATGCACTTGCACAAATAGTCAAGGATAATACCTTGTAGATCCTATTGTCAACTGGAACAAGCATAAATGCTAATGACAGTTAGGACCAACAAAATATACCCACAAGCAGAAAAAGAAATAAAACATGTCCTCATGCCCCAAGTCTTCTAGCTCAGCATCATCAAAAACTATTAGGGATAGAACACTCATCAAAGAAATCATCATAAACAACACACAAAGAAATAAAGTCAAACAAGTCTCAATGAGTCAAGTGTTTTAAGTGCATGTGTGTAGGTCATAGAGTCAAACTTTGAGTATCGCATCTGCTAGTGAGAAATATTGCATCATTCGAGACTGCAGATAGGATATCTGCTAAGTGTTGAGAAACACTCGACGCTAGGAAAGTGTTGAAAAACACAATTGGGGTAGTGTTGAAAAACACTATTGGAACCAAGTGGCCCAAGAAACCCAAATGCACAAAGAGACCCAAGATAAGCTAGAACAATGTATGCCCCCTAGACTAAGACAAGATTCAATTCTAGGCTAGGAGAGGTAAAGTGAGAAGTGGAGTGAAGGAGTGTCATGCAAGACTGATAGACATAGGTGCAAAGGGTCTCAAGAAGCACCTATTTCTAGGTTTTCACCACTTGGAAGATTTTTTCAGGACTTTTTGCAATTTTTTTGTATTTTTGCTACCAAGGCACCTATTTCCAGGTTTTCACCAAGGCACTTTTTCTATTTTTTTTTGCATTTTTTGATTTTTTTTTTTTTGGTGAGACATCAAAGCACCTATTGCTAGGTTTTCACTAGGATGCTCATTTTTTCAATACTTTTTATGATTTTTACAATTTTTTTAGCATCATATATGATTTTTTGGAATTTTTTCAAAATCAATAAAAATATGTACAAAGAGCTCAAGAACCTTAGGCATAGTACTTCTTCAGATGTAGATAATTGGTAGGCCTAGTAAGCTCTTCTCCCTTTCATGTAGATAGTTGATAGGCCTCAAACCCAAATGCTACAGTGATAAGATAAGGTCCTAACCAATAGAAGCCAACCCTAAGAAATTTCCAAGCTAACACAAGGTCGTTAAAGTGTGATCCACATATACCGTCATGAACGTCGGCTAGCACCTTCTCTGACTCCTCTATTTCTAGACACCTTAGGAGAGTTCCATCTAGACCCTTCCTATACAAGTTACCAGAGATGAGGGTAAAGTGTGATGCATGATGGATGAGATGGCGCTTCATATTGTGTGTTAGATTTTCAAGAATAACATGATCTTGGAGATAGGAAAATATGATGGCATTGTAAGGACTATGAGCAAGATAGTGTAATTCTTCCACCAGGAACTTAAAGCATGATGTATGCTTTTTCAATTGTAAAATGGATGTCAAAGTAACCATGACATTAGCAATTTTATTTTCAGATAAGTTCACCATGTTCTTGTAAAGAATCAGCTTTTCATCTTTTATTGAATAATCATCATTTTTGAGAAAATCTTTATTTTTACTTTTTTTAGGTTTGGATACCGCCACAATGTGGTTTTCACTATTCGACCATTGCGCTTTTCTTTTGTTTTGATGATGAAAATATTGGATATTTGATTCAGTCATTTTTATTGCTGATTCACTGATGGAAGAAATAACAGGTTCGAAGGCAAGTTGATCCTAGGTGGACCAAGCTATGAGATATGATTTTGTGAGATGAAATGAAGTGACCAGTTCAATAGCATTTATGCAAGGGATGTCATCTCTGGTGACAAGAGAGGTCGAGCCTATAGGGTAAGCTCTGAAAGTGTTAAGATCTAGACTTGTCATAGAAGGACCAACATGGTCCACTAAAGAAATACATGGATTAAACTCATCAGACCCTATGCAAGACTCATCAACTACATTGGGTTGGTCACCATAAGTATGAACCACATCCACTTTCATATCCACTGTGGAAGATCCATCAGAGAGAGTATCCCATTCATATTCATTTGAATCTGTTGTTATGCTTCTACTGGGATGCTTGCACCAAGAAGGTTTAGGACCTTTAGAAGTAGAGGCTTCAACGTCATTATTTGTGAGATCTCCTCTTTCCATTAACCACACAATATTTTGACATTGTTTGCTCCTAGGTGTAGTGGCTTCAGCTGTGCCTTCAAGAGGTATGTGTTCTTCTCCCCAAAGAAGTGAAGTAGAAGGAAGATTATCTCCCATTTGAGTCATAGTATGCAGCAGTGACTCATCTGTATCTATGTTTGAATCATTGATTATGGGAGCATTTCTAGAACATGTAGGGAGGTCATCATTGGCACCATATCCTAGACCTATTGTATCCTTAGAGGGTCTACCATTGGTATGACTTAAAGGCTCAACTAGGGCGTGCCCATTATTATTTATAGGTCCTTGACCTTGATAGCCCATTTGCTGCAAAAATTTATAGCCTTTACCATAGCGCTTAGGGGAAATAGGAGTAGCAATTGTCATACTATCCTCTTCTTCTCTATAGATCCACTCTCAAACAGCTTGTTCTTCTCTTTCTACCTTTAGGGGTATGGACACTTGAACAAAATTACCAAAAATTGTCATGGCAGAAGCATAAGGCTTCATCTTATCAAAAGGTCTCCCATACGATCTAGGAGTAGGCATAGAAGCAAGGGAATGTAGTGTGTATTCACCCATACCAAGGCTCATCATCTTAAAAGTTTTCTCAGAAAAAACTAGGGATGTAGTAGGATCATTAGAGGGTTTGTTGTGAGGGACAAACATTTCAGCAACAACAAGAGTATTGATAGCAATAGAATGATCCCCGGGAATCACAATTTCAGCTCCGTTATGTTGGAATTTGACACACTAATGGTATGTAGAAGGAACAACTTGCATGTCATGGATCCAAGGATGACCCAAAAGAATGTTATATGTGAGTGGGATGTCTAACACTTGGAACATAATATCTTTCATGATAGGGCCCACTCAGACAAGTAGCGTGACAAGACCTTTGGAAGATCTTTCAACTTCATCGTATGCTTTTATAGTAATTTTCCATTTAGGATCTACAGAAAATTTTGATAAACCCAACTATTGCACCACATTGAAAGAAACAATGTTTAACCCTACACCATTGTCTATCAGGACTCGGTGGACTTAGGTGTGGTAGACCATAACTTCAATATGTAAGGAAAGATTGTGAGGGTGAGTAATAGATACGTCATCTTCTATAGAAAAGGATAGGTAATGAGGTGATGATATGTGGTTGACCATAGCTTGGAACCTATCTAGGTTAATGTCATTAGGGACATTAGCTATATGCAAAGCCTTTTCAAGGATCTCCTTGTGCAAAGGGGATAGCTCAAGAAACTCAAAAATAGATATCTGTGTGGGTGTCTATTGCAATTGGTGTACAAGATCATAGCTAGACAAGACTGAAGGAGCTATTAGTTTGGAAGATGAGGCTGGCTTGGGATTAGGTGTAGTTTCAAGGACCAGTTTAGCTTGCCCCCTAGTAATAGCATTCAGTGCCTCACTTCAAGAAGATGAACTACCTTGTGTTTGCAAGACCAACTTTGGCATACCATGAATGACTTTATTATCATCTTGAGGTCTCATCATAAGAACACTCTCAATAGGCTCTATCATGTTGATCACAAGAAAATTAGAAGTATATGTATAGTTGATCTTAGCATCATGATTCTTCTTATGTGCTTGAGAGGTTTCACCTTTGTCATACTTAGGTAGAGGATCTTTGAAAACCTAGTGATCAGAGTTCTTAACTAAGCCATCTGTGAGAATTGTACCTCCATCAATAAGATCTTGAATAGTATCTTTAAGCATGAAACAATTGTCAGTCTTGTGTCCCTTGATTCTGTGATAGTGGTAGTAATAATCCCCTCTCCACCAATCTGGCTTAACTGGCAGATCATAGGGATGATTTTTCTCAGGAAGCATAAGATAATTATTGGCAACCAAAGTCTTAAGAATCACATCATATGGTTCAGCCAATGGGGTATACACCCATCATCAGAATTGCTTCTTAGGTTTGTCTGCATTCTAAGGCTTAGGAGCATTTTGAGTGTTGGTAGCTTCTTGTTGTTTTGCTGCATAGATAGCATTAGAAAGGTTGAAAGTAGGCTCTTTAGCTTTAGGGACATCTACAACCCCATCATTGACAACATGCTTGTTTCTATTCCAAGGTTTTCTCTTGTCTTTGCCATAGTTTCTAGTATCCTTATTCATAACAACATCACCCTTTCTTATGGCCACATCCTCAATCCTATATGTGCTTTCAACCATGTCATTGAAAGAGGAGAAAATTTGTTTCCTTAGATCATAATATAGCTCAGGCACTAGAGTGTTGATGAAAATATCAATCTTTTCTCTTTCAGGTAACTAATGAGAATATCGGGAATACATTGACCTCCAACATTGCAAGTAAGGGGAAAATGGCTCACCTTGATTTTTCCTTAGAGCAATTAGATCTATCATAGTGATAGGTTGTTGAATGTTGTATGAATAGTGTTGTGTGAAGTGCATAGCTAACTCATAAAAAGTCTTCAAAGGAGGTGTCAACTTTGCAAACCATTCTAAAGATTGTCCTCTTAAGATCCGAGGGAATAATCATAGCAAAAATGTGTCTTCATGAAGGAAGTCCATGCTAAGAGCATAAAAGTGATGCACATGGTCATGAGGATCACCGTTTCCATCATACTTGTCATACTTGGGAACCTCAATATCCCTAGGAAATGGGACCATGTATAGACTTTTATCAAAACAAAGAGCACAAATAGATTCTACAAAGGAGACCTTTGGAGGCTCTCTTTCTATTACCATTTGGGTAAGGTGTTGATTTGTCTGACGTAGTTCTTCCTTAAGGACTTCCAATTTAGTTGGTACTCTTTGTTGGACAATTTGTCTGACATCATAGCTAGGAGGAAGCTTATATCCTCTATAAGTCATATATTGGAAATATTGGTCTCCATTACACTCTAAAAGCTTAAGCATCTTTCGTTGGGAGTCCTCATCTTGTTCAAATGCAATAACTAGAAATATCATCAATAACCTCTTCCTCATGGTGAGAGGGAGGGGGTCTAGGAGGTGAAGAAGGTACAAAAAAAGTTCATCTCAGAGGAGACCTTGGTGGCATGTTGTTTCCGTTGTTGCCACTAGTGCCAAAGAAAGGTCTATTTTCATAGCTACTAGTCCCAGGTTGTTCATGGGATAGCCCTGTTGAAGTCATCCACCTAGCAGCTTCCATTAAGATTTTACTATACTCTCTATCCAAGAGTGCTTTTTTATCTCTTTTCTCAAAGTGTTCTTGCATATGATGATATCTCTCTTGTTCATTCATAGTAAGTGAGACATTGTCTGTGTTTTTGGGAGTTTTGAACATGGAAAAGAGGAAGCCTCCTTTGTACCATGGGGTAGCCTTAGAATCCTTAGATTGGTCAGAACTAGAACTATCATTGCGAGTGGGTGCTTGTGAACATCTGGTTGGAGAAGGTAACTGAGTGTAATTGAATGGAGGATGATTCACCTACTCAAATTGAGATCGAGTTGTAACCAGCATGAAAAATAATTGTTGTTCAACCAATAAAATGAGACAAAGTTTCTTAGATGTTGAGATAAGAAAAAGCCAATGATGATCACTTTTTGAGATAGAACAATAGAGATGGCTTGCCAAAGGTTCTCAAGAAATTACAGCAATCAATTAAGTTAAGCCAAGAGATGAGCAAGAAGCTTGATTAGCAAGTAGCTATAGTGGTAACCGTGTTTTGACAAGTGATCAAAAGTGACATTTGATAGGCTCAAATCCAATAGTTTTAGCTCATTTGTTTCAGTCTAGAACAATCCTAAGCATGTAGGTAACAAAAAAACTTCAGATAATAATAAGAAAAGACACTCTATGACTGGTTAAAACTCAAGTTTAGCAACTTCAGATTGCAACAGTGATAGGACAATAGAATGACTCAGGGCGATACTTTCCAGGCAAGCAGGGTAATAGTTCATAGCGAGGTGATACTTCACCTTAAGCCAGACGATAGTTTCCAATAAGCCTGGGTGATACTTTCCAGGTAGGTGGGGCGATAGTCCAGAAGGGGTGAACTATCACATGATATTTCTCTCCACAGGGTGCAATACTGTTGTAGAATTGTATGACTCTTGACCAGTGAAGTGCAAAATCTTAGTTTTTGGGACTGTTTGTTCAAAATTTTTAGTTTGAAGTTTGATTTTTCTATTCCAATCATAATGACAGTAGAAAATTGACAAGTTTGCAAACAGTAGGTGATCAAACATGTCATAAAACACTTGAAACAAGGGAAAAAGCAACCTTGCCAAGACAAGCACTTGTGATATCAAAGCAATAAAATTCTATGAGCACTACCGTGATGTTTGTATGTTCAAGAATGTTTGCATGGGTATATAACAACAAGAATAGTTCAAGCACTTGCTAACCTAAAAGGATAAAGGCTCAATACTTAGCAACTTGGCCCACACTTGATGTTCCATTGCCTCACACAAAGTGGTTTCCCACAATAGATGTTGGCTTTTTCATGGAGGTGTCAATGACACAACCAAAGGAACACAGATGGTGAGTAATCTTGGGATGATCCAGGTTATTCCACTTGGATCAATCCTTGCACCAAGAAGCTAAGTGGAAAAATAAGGTGGCCTCTACCTATGGTTCTTAGTAAGGGCTTTCATTCGTAGTACCCCTCTTGCTCCTCAAAAAGGACTAGGACCTCACGGCCTCAAGAGTACCTTAAGAATTCTTTCTCAATACTTTCCTCATGGTCACAATCCCACAAGTACTCACATCAAGCAAAGATAAGCACTATGTCTACCAAGGTTTTGTTAGAAAGTAAAGACCACCAAGATAATTGAAAGGGGGGGGGGGGGTGAATCAGTTATCTAATAATTAAACCATTTATCGACATTAACTTCATTATCAACTTCAATAGCTTTAAACCATATAATCAATGTAGTAACTAACCATAGAAAGATAATCATACACAATGATACAATAACACAAGATATGTTAACTAGGGAGCTTCTTGATCAAAGAGTAAACCCCACTGGGAATGATGCCTACAAAATGATGCACTAATATGAAAGTTCCTTGTTAGAGGATGGACCCTATTAGGAGTCTTATGAAATACATTTAGTACATATGAATCTCTGTTAGGAGATTTTGAATCCCTGTTAAAAGATTCTAACCCTGTTAGGAGTTATGGAAGACAGAAGGACCCACTGCCCAAACAACTTCAAGGCAAGATCTCTGAACTCACTGTCTAACAAATCTTAGGATTATTCAATAGAATAATATGAAATATGTTACCTCCTTCACAATGTGCCAAAACCACACTCTCTGCTACACAAGATCACAAATCCAGATCTCTGTACTTCCGAAGTCTTCCTTCATCACTGAATTAGCTCTTTTCTTCACTTCATGCATACATTCACATCACAACTTTCACAACTTCATATCACAACTATTAAAATCCTCTCATAGCAAGGAAAACATTCCTTCCTTTATACCACACTCAAATAATTACAAATGAGTCGGCATGCAAATACAAAATAATAATTTCAACACACTACATCAAAATTACATAAAACTATCGGCTTCCAGATACAATAACATTCCAATCGTGTGACCTCAAAGTTTTCACTATGAACCATGTCACCACCAATGAGTCTCAAACTTCCCTTTAACTACACAAAATCAGCTTTCATCCTAGTTAGGAGATATCCTCCGATTACCAAAAACTGCTACACAGGAATACTGCTTCCACCAAAATGCTTATAACTTTCATGAATAAATGAATTTATTTTTGTGCTCTTAACCATAGGCTAATAACACAACAAATAACATACCATAAACTATGCATAACTCAATCTACAATATAACATGTGTGCAAAACAAAATTGTGCTTTCTTTTCTGCTAAACTCCAAAATATGACTGTGTTGACATCAATGACAATCATAGTCATGAATGCAACAACCACTGCTACAAAATGACTGCCAAAGGCTTCAACATTCATTCCTAACAATCTCCCCCATTGGCATTGATGGAAACATAGATGAAAAACATCCAATGTTCCAAAAATCCAATCGCTGCTGCTCAACTGCACTGTTGCTCATCATCAATCAAATCGTGCTTTGTTATCCTATTCAATCTCTCCAACAAATATAGTTCCTCAATGTTTTTCATGATTCTCTCCCCCATTGACATCAATGACAAAAATTCTATCACTATGTCAAACAATAGCTCAATGTCAAAAGACACTATTTAGAAAATACATTCACAAGAGTCCTCAATGACTCAGCTCAGATACACATACTCCCCCATAGAGGAAGTACCAACATCCAATCCAAAAAATAGATAGGGCCATAAACCACTGGATGGATGCAACCAACTAACTGTACTTGTATTGTCACAATATATGACAATAGGCTCATCAAACTTGATTCCAATGTCCATCAACATCTACTTCATCCAAATTATCTGATTACAATTGTTTGCTGCTACTACATATTTTGCTTCTGTTGTACTCTGTGAGATACAATTCTACTTTTTGCTCAACCAAGAAACTAATCTTCCTCCAAGAAAAAAGGCTCCACCACTGGTGCTTTTCTTATCATCAACGTTGCCTCCCCAATTAGCATTAGTATATGCACATAGGGTAAAATCATCAAAATTTTCATACCACAGTCCATAGTCCATTGTGCCTCTAAGATATCTCAATATCCTTTTTACTGTTGCATAATGTGACTCTCTAGGTTCAGCTTAAAATCTTGCTACCATTCCAATTGAATGTTTTATATCTGGTCTAGTGTGTGTCAAATACTTCAATCCACCAATCATAGATCTGTATTTCTTTTGCTCAACTTCTGGTGTCTCATCTTTACTAGATAGTTTATGTCCTGTAACCATAGGTGTTCCAACTAGTTTATAATTCTCCATACTAAATCTTTTCAACAAATCATTCAAGTACTTTGTCTAACTTATAAAGATACCATCTTTATTTTGTGTTATCTGTAATCCCAAAAAGTATTTCATTTCTCCAATCATACTTATTTCAAATTTTGTTTTCATTTCATTAGCAAATTTGTCACTAGCTTCATCTTCTCCTCCAAAAATAATGTCATCAAAAAAAATAAACAAAACTAACAATCCATTCTCAATTTCTTTTGTGTATAAGTTACTATCAGTTGTTCCTTTTGTAAATCCCAATTTTAACAAATACCTATCTAATCTAGCATACCAAGTTCTAGGTGCTTGCTTTAGTCCATACAATGCTTTCTTTAGTTTACATATCATGTCTCCTTCTTGAGTCAAAGGAAAACCTTCAAGCTACTCAATGTAGACTTCTTCTAATTCACCATTCAGAAATGCTAACTTCACATCCATCTGATACACTTTGAATTTCTTAAATGCTGCATAAGCCAAAAATATTCTTACTGCTTCAAGTCTTGCCACAGGGAAAAAGTCTCTTCATAGTCAATTCCTTCTTTCTGTGAGTATCCCTTATATACCAATCTTACTTTGTTTCTAATTACTTCTCCTTGTTCATTCATCTTGTTCCTGAATACCCATTTAGTTCCAATCACATTTTTGTCTTTAGGTCTAGGGACCAATTCCCATGTCTTGTTCTTTTCAATCTGATCCAATTCTTCTTTCATATATTTAATCCAATGTTCATCTTCACAAGCTTCATTAGTAGACTTAGGTTCAATTTGAGAAATCAAACATAAATGTACCTTCTTTCTAGTCATAACTCCTCTGTCCAAACTTCCAATAACTTGCTCAACAGGATGATGTCTTGATATATACCTATTAGGTGTCATAGTTACTGATCTTCCTTCAACTGTAGATTCTTCTCTAGATTCTTCTTTGTTTTCTTCAGCATGAATTTCATTCAATAATTCACTATCAGTCTCAAAAAATTGTTCAGTAGTTTCAATGTTAGGCTAAGGGTTAGTTCCTTCATCAGATTCATAATCAAGCATTCTTTCCTGAATTTTAAACTTCTCATCAACTTTTACATTTGCACTTTCAACAATAGTTTTAGTTCTCTTATTGTAACATCTATATGCTTTTCTTTTCAAAGAATATCCAAGAAAAATTCCTTCATCACTTCTAGGATCAAACTTTCCTATATCATCATCTCTCTTAATATAACATTTGCTTCCAAAAATTCTAAAATACTTAACTGAGGGTGCATGTCCAAACCATAATTCATAAGGTGTCTTTTCTATGTCTTCTCTGATTTGAACTCTATTCATTGTATATACTGTTGTATTCACTGCTTCTCTCCAAAATGTCTTTTCCAAATCACCTTCAAATAACATAGCTCTAGTTGCTTCAATCACTGATCTGTCTCTTCTTTTTGCAATACCATTTTGTTCAGGTGTTCTAGGGGCTGATAACTATCTCTTAATACCATTTACTTCACAAAAAGTGTTAAACTCTTTAGATGTAAATTCTCCACCTCTATCGGATCTCAAATATTTAATCCTCATTCCTGATTCATTCTCAACTTTATTCTTCATGACCTTAAACTTATCAAATGCTTCAAAAAAAATTTCAAAAATGTAATCCACATCATTCTTGTAAAATCATCAACAAGAATCATAAAATACCTTTCTCCATAGAATCCTCTAGTTCTAGTAGGACCGCTCAAGTCTGTATGAACAATCTCCAACTTTTCTATAGATGTGAACTTCTTGCTAGGAAATGAACTCCTTTTCTACTTAGCCATCACACATTCCTTGCAAATCATGTTAGTAGGCTTCATAATCTTAGGTAAATCTCTTACTGCAAGTGTAGAACTTACTTTCACAATATTATCAAAGTTTATATGACAAAATCTTCTATGCCATAACCAACTGTCATCAATCTTAGTCATCAAGCATGTCATCTTAGTAGGGCTCAACTAAAATACATTACCTCTGGTTCTAGATCCAATTCCAATGAGATTTCCATCTTTATCCTTAATCACACAAGTTTTCTTAGTAAACCAAACTTGATATCCCTTATCCACTAACTGTCCAACACTCAAAAGATTATGTTTCAATCCATCAACAAAGTAAACATCATTAGTATTAGTCTTTCCATCAAGAGTAATAGATCCTATACCTTTAATAAAAGAAGGTGCATTGTTACCAACTCTAACAACTCCTCCATCATAATTGTTAAACTTTATGAATTTTCCTTTATCACTAGTCATATGATGTGAACAACCACTATCTATAATCCAATCATCTTTCTTTTCAACTTGGGAAACTAAGGCTTTTTCTTCTTTAATATCAGATTCATAATTTTCTTCCTTAATTGCTACAAATCCTATGTCATCAAAGTTATCATTATCACTATCACTCAAATGTCTTTCAATTCCTACTTCAATTTCTTCATCATTTGCATAATAACATTCTTTAGATCTTCTAGGCTTAAAATTGTTTCTATATTTCTTAACTCTCTTAGGACACTTAGATGCAAAATGACCATATTCTTGACATGTCCAACATTTAAAGATTTTCTTACCATCTAGTTCTCTTTTCACAAGCAAGGCAATACCTTCTTCAATCTTCTTATCTTCATTAGATTTGGATCTGCTACTGCTGGCATAATCTCCATTCACACTTGTACTTCTAAACAAAGAAGGTCTGATGCTAAGAGCATTGAATGTTGTCTCCACTCTAGGTAGTTCTCCTGATAATCTCAAATTCATCTCTGCTGCTTCCAATCTTCCAAGAAGGGTCTCTCTTGAAAATTTTGGTGTAGAAGGTATCACTTGTTCAATCATTTGTGTAGTCTGCCTGAATACCGGTGTCAATGTTCTCAAAATATTCCATATTACTTCATTCTCTATCTTTTCACCTCCACAAGACTTTATTCCTGCAACAATTTTTAACATCCTACCAATATAACTTCTAAAAAATTCATCTTCCATCATTGTTATGTCTTCAAATGCACAAATCCAATTATGTAACCTAGCATTCTTTGCATGTTCATCACCTTCAAAAGTAAAATGTAAAGCTTTCCAAATATCATAAGATTTAGTTAAACCTTTTACCTGACTGTATTCATTCTTCAGAAGTGCTGATAAAAGTGCTTCTCTTGGAAGTATGTTACACATAAATAGATCTACCTCATCTTTAGAACTTGTTTCAAGATTGTCTTCTTCAATTATAGTCCTTTCATTCTTTGTAATCAACCAATAACCTAGTCCTAAACACAAGAGATGTGTCTTCATCTTTTCTTTCCAGCTGTCAAAATTTACTCCATCAAACTTAGGGCTTTCTTTCTTGAAATTCACCATAGATCTCCTTAAGTTGTTAAACTTCTCTTTCAAGGACCTGCCGGTCTGATACCAATTGTTAGAAAGTAAAGACCACTAAGATAACTGAGAGGGGGGGGGTGAATCAGTTATCTGATAATTAAACTATTTATCAACATTAACTTCATTATCAACTTCAATAGCTTTAAACCATATAATTAATGTAGTAACCAACCATAGAAATATAATGATACACAATGATACAATAACACAAGATATGTTAACTAGGGAACCTCTTGATCAAAGAGTAAACCCCGCTGGGAATGATGCCTACAAAATGATGCACTAATATGAAAGTTCCTTGTTAGAGGATGGACCCTGTTAGGAGTCTTATGAAATACATTCAGTACATATGAATCTTTGTTAGGAGATTTTAAATCCCTGTTAAAAGATTCTAACCCTGTTAGGAGTTATGGAAGACAGAAGGACCCACTGCCCAAACAGCTTCAAGGCAAGATCTCTGAACTCACTGTCCAACAGATCTTAGGATTATTCAATAAAATAATATGAAATATGTTACCTCCTTCACAATGTGCCAAAACCACACTCTCTGCTACACAAGATCATAAATCCAGATCTCTGTACTTGGCAAGTCTTCCTTCATCACTGAATTAGCTCTTTTCTTCACTTCATGCATACATTCGCATCACAACTTTCACAACTTCATATCACAACTATTGCAATCCTCTCATAACAAGGAAAACATTCCTTCCTTTATACCACACTCAAATAATTACAAATGAGTCGGCATGCAAATGCAAAATAATAATTTCAACATGCTACATCAAAATTACATAAAATTGTCAACTTCCAGATACAACAACTTTCAAATCATGTGACCTCAAAGTTTTCACTATGAACCATATCACCACCAATGAGTCTCCAAATTCCCTTTAATTTCACAAAATCAGATTTCATCCCGGTTAGGAGATATCCTCCGATTACCAAAAACTGCTACACATGAATACTGCCAGAATACTACTTCCACCAAAATGCTTATAACTTTCATGAATAAATAAATTTCTTTTTGTTATCTTAACCATAGGCTAATAACACAAAAAAGAACATACCATCAACTACACATAACTCAATCTACAATATAACATGTGCACAAAACAAAACTGTGCCTGCTTTTCTTCTAAACTCTAGAATATCAATGTGTTGACATCAATGACAATCATAGTCATGAATGCAACAACCACTGCTATAGAATGACTGCCAAAGGCTTCAACATTCATTCCTAATAGGTTTTGTGTCCTTGGTAGCCTTGAGATTATAGTGGGTTGGAATAGCTTGGTATTAGCTTGTCCCCACTTGGGTTGTTCCTCTTGATTGCTCAAGAGCAGGCCCACTAAAAGATTCTAAAGATCTAAACAAAAAGTGGATCAACTTATGAGGTTCAAAGTTTTTGTTTCACCACAAGGGTGAAGAGTATACTCCCCTATCTCAAAGTTCTCTCCCAAACACACCAAACAAAGAGTTCAATTACCCTCTTGCTTTCAAAATCTAAATATGGGTCAAGATTTTCTGGTTCACCAGAAGGGTGAAGAGCATACTTCTCCTACCACCCACGAATTCCTACAACAAGATATTATGTTCCTATGAAATGAAACAACTAGTAATTGCCACACTTGAAATGAAATAAACAACAAGCACTTGATTGGGTTTTTATGCTTTGGGTAGCCCTACAAAAACCGTTAGTAGCCCTTGTGCATTTGAAGCTTTGACATGCGTTCTTTTGGGAAAATATTTCAAGCAATGAGAGCACCTACAAGCACAACTTGTTAGCCCCACAATGGTTAGCACATCAAAAATTAGATAATCTGCAGGGAAAATAGCTAATCAAATAGAAAAATTTGAAAATGAAACCAACATGGCTGGATTAGGCTTGAAAAGAGCTTTCCAACGATATATCACACTTAAATTTTTGATACCAATGTGAAAATTTCTAAAAACTTGCTAAAAAATTGACGGAAATGCAGAAATTAAAGGACAAAACCCTAATGTTCTACCCCATGGTGGGTGCCAAAAATGTACACTCTAAATAGTGCACTTCTCTAAATAATTGCTTCCAAGAGAATCCATGGATTGGAAACTTTGAGAAATTGATTTAGAGCTCCTTAGGCATGGAGTGCAAGGGTGTTAAGAATGCTCTCAACTAGAGCTATTAAGCCAATAACCTTGCTAGTAAACTGTAGACATGGAAAATTGGCAAAGGCTTAATTCAATCAGAAAGGTGCAACAAATCATCAAAATAGCACTAAAAATCGATAAATGGAACAAAGGCAATCCAAATCAAAGGAAAATTCAATTAAATGATTAAATGATTAAATAAAGCTTGAAAAGGGGAAAAACACTATGAAATTGATTAAATTCAATTAATGACATAGTTGTTGAAATGAAAAATTAAAATGAACCTCTTACCCTTCATGGCTAAATTTAATTACTTTAATTAATTAATAAATCATAATTTCTCTCAACAAAGAAAAAAGGAGACAAAATGGACACAAATCACTCACTTTTGTTGAAATGGTCCAGCCTTTTGAAACCATTTAAATGTTTGTCCCCCAATTTAGGGACAAAGCAAAGCCAATTGACCTTACCCAAGTATAACCATGGTTATCTCACTCTACCCCCTACCCTTGGGAAAATCCTATAAATAGAAGGCATTTTGAGGCATTATTCATCCACTCCATATCTTTGAATTGCAGCAAAGCTCTTGCAATTTGCATCCACACCACTCACTTAGCATTTCCATTGATAATTAGCTTCAATTGTTGATCATTTTAGAGATTTTCTTATCAAATAGAGCTAAAATTTGATAATTAGATCTATTTTGCATATCATTCTTAGTTCAATTCTCATAATTAGAGTGTCACTAGTGAGGATTTGCAGCTGAGAGCCTCACTTACTACTTCAATTTAGAGAACCATGAGATATTTAGATTAATTTGTGCATTATTTAGATTAGTTTTCTTTGAATAGTGTAAATTCTTTTTAAATCTTGTTATTTCATGAAGGTGTAAATCACTCACACACAAATGGCGCCCACCGTGGGGCTCTAGGCCTCAAATTTATCATAATTTTCACGTTATTTGCAAAATTTAGGCTAGAATTGCATGATTTTGCTCACTGTTTGCAGGTTACAGGAAAGAAATCACGCCTGCCGGTAAAGAAATCACGCCTGAAGAAAAGAGATGTCACTTACAGAAATTAAACTGTCGCCTGGAGTCTGAACGATCACGCTTTTCAGCCTGCAGAGTCACGCTTCTGGAGAAAGAAATCACACCTGCGGAAATTAAATTCTCGCCTCACGGACAAGTAGCTGATGCCTTTGGCTATTTAGATGTCACCTGGAAAGAATTAAAAGCTGCTGCCGAGGAATGATTTTTCGCCTGGTGTAAAGGGAGTTTACTGCATTTCGCATTTAATTTATCGCTTTGAGTATTTTAAATATCGCTCACAATTTTAAATGTCACTTCTCTGAGTTAATTTGTCACTTGAAATAAAGAGTTCACACGTTCGTTTAATTTGATATCACACTTAATTACTTTAATCTCACTTGAGCCCCTTTTGGTGACGCTCGCGGTTAAAGTAATTACGTCTTTATTAAATTAGATCTCGCCTTTAGCATGGAAAATGTCACCTGATTTAGCATTGATATTGTATCTGAGTAATTACTGTTGTCGCATATATTAAAGATTTCACGCGTTTGCAAAATTTAATATCGCACTTGTCTATTTTAATCTCGCTTGAGCCCCTTTTGGTGACGCTCGCGGTTAAAGTAGTCACGTCTTTATTAAATTTAATCTCGCCTGTAGTCTGGATGATGTCGCCTGACTGTATTTTCTCTATTTTGTCAAAATAAGGACTGTATGTTAACTTCACTGTCATTTTTTTTTGTCTCAAGAGCATGGTCTGTCATAAAAAAGTACAAAAACCAGAGAGAAGGCACAACTTAGAGGAGAAATTGATCTCTAAAAGGATAAGGAAAGAAAACTAGGTACATTCTACCTTTGTTCTCGACAATGATTTAGAGAAAGAAGTAGAATTATATGCTAAATACATTGCTGTTGTAGATGCTTACAAACGAAAATATGTCTCATTAAATTGGGAATTTAGTCCTTAAGTTTGTAAGAATTTTGCAAATATTTTGGTAAAAGGAATCAAAAGCATAATCAATCATATCATTTTAAGCTTTGATTTTGGTTTCCCCTCACTTTGTTTGTATTGTACTGACTAACTTGTTGGTGGAGGGAACGTTTTGCTAAGGTAAGAGAAGGATTTGGAGAGAAAACAAAAAAATCTACTACTTAAAAATGTGCCTAGCCTTTGCTAGCATCGTTTGAGGTATTTTTCTCATCAAGCTTGCACTTCCCTTAAATTGTGGCATTTTCAAAGTTCAAAACATAGTTTAATCATAAAAGGAAAAAAATAAACACTTCAATTCTAAGAACCCCTTTGTCACGGGGTTGAAAAAGAACCAAATTTGATTGTGAGTGTTTGGGATAAGGGAAAAGCAATAGGGATATGCTCTTCACTCTTTGAGTGAATCAAATTCCCAAACTTGCTCTACCAAATCCACTTTTCATGCTTTCAAATGAACATGTTTAAAACTTAGTGGGCTTGCCTCCCGAGATTGCCTTAGAAGGGTCGGTGAGAGGGACAACCCAAAGTGGGATACACTTGCTTTTGCCGCGAGAATCCGACTCACTATAAAATGAAACGCGGGTATCCTTAATGGGGTACACGACAAAAAGATTTTAGCTCTTTCGAACTTCCTCTAGTAGTCCTAACGGATTGCGCAAAATCATGCTTTTGTGCGTGTGGGAAGCCCCTTAACATAGTTGGGGGATGAAAAGCTAAGATCTCTTTTGAATGGAAAACTTACTACATAATGGTAAAATAGCAAAACTACCTATTAGAGCCATGTTTACGAACCAATTATGTGCTAGGTAGATTGTGTGGAAGCTATTCTTGTGTTAAACCTGTGAAAACGTTCAAAAATATACACATTAGAGCATTCTAGGGATATGGTATCCAATTGATGTGTGTGTTGAGATTGTTTTTATTTTCAAACAAGATATTCCAAAGTTATTGATCAAAACACCATTAAAATTTTAAACCATTTAAAATTGATCAAAAACTTTTACCTTATTCCAAAAACAGCTTATCAAGAGAAGAAAGTCAACATACCCTTAAAGTTTGTTCATGCCTGTTATTACAAGGTCACTCTCTATAAGGAAAGCATTACAAACAGATGGGACCTACAATGGAGAAGAGCTCCCATTTCCAAAGAACACTTTCATTACTTCACGAGTGACTGAAAAATCCGCTAAGGCAAAGGACATTAACAAGATGTTTAGCGATACCCTAGGAAATATCGATCCCAACAACCAAGGGAACAACATGAATGGGGGTATAGATCCTAACAACAATCAAGGGAACAACATGAATGGGGGTATGGATCTTAACAACAATCAAGGAAATTCTAATAATGGAGGAAGAGATCCTAATTCTCAAGAGGCAAATTCACAAGGCAACAACTTATTTCCTCCTCATAATACAAACTTACCCCCAACTGCAGAAGAAGCCACGATTGAAAGAGCATTAGAGGCAAGACAATGTCCTTATTTCATAGAACTAATGAAAAAGACCATGCTTATGGATAAAGAAAAACACTTCATGGACTTAATACAAATGGGGGTAAAGCTACCTAAAGATTTTGACATAGAGAAATTAAAGCCCAAGGAAATAGAAGACCCTATGGAAGCAATGAGGGAACAATTCAAGGCATTACAAATGGAAATTGACAGTTTGAAACAAAATGGGGCTCCTAAGCCTTTCTCTATTGAAACATTATGTCCTTTTCCATTCGATAAGAGTTTGGTCATGGTGCCTTTTCCTATTAATGTAACATTTCCTAAATATGAGAGGTATGAAGGAACATCTGACCCACATGATCATCTTCAGGGATTTTGTGCATTGAGTCTTGAATTCATGCATGAATCAACCTATTTAATGAGACTATTCCCAAGAAGCTTGGGAGGAACAGCCATGGATTGGTTTTCAAAACTACCATCCGGCATAAAATCCTTTGAAGAGTTAGCATCTAAATTCATGACTCATTACTCTTATAACATCAAACATGAGGTCACAATGATAACGTTATGTAACACGAAGCAACAAGATGGAGAAGCCTTTCTCACATTCTTGCAAAGATGGAGGACTACATTTTCTAGATATCCAAGAAGTGTACCGGAGAAAGAAAAAATGGATATCTTTATTAACGATTTAAGAAGTGAGCTGAATTATAGACTAAGGATGCAATGTCCAAAAACCTTCCAAGATTTGATTGATAATGGAATTACAATGGAAGAAGTGTTGATTAAGAGTGGAGAGTTGAAATTGTACAAGGAAAATAAGAATAACTCTAACTCCAACAACAACAATACCAACAATAATAACAATCCAAATAAAAGTTGGTACAACAACAATAGTCGTTATGCTGCAAAGAATAACAACAAAGGTATTGTTAATGATGGTGTAGTGGAATCCAGCAACTTGAAGGTGATTCCATTTTCCCTTACAAAGACACCAAATCAAGTGAATAATGCTAATCAAGCATATAATGCACCTTCCAACAACAACAACAATGCCAATAAGAATAATCAAGGAAACAAGGATCAAAACAGCAAGTATGATAAGTATTTGAAGCCCACTCCTGCAAGACACTTTAGACCCTTGGGAGAACCACTCGAAACTGCATTAAAGGCTCTCATAGCTAACAATGTTATTGCATTACCCGCTATTAAGCCTTATGAACCAGACCACAAGCCGGGTTGGTGGGATGCTAAGCATCATTGTGAATATCATAGGATTCGGGGGCACACTACAAATGAATGTTTACAATTAAAAAATGTGGTGCAAGACTTGATAGATAATAACATAATCACTGTTGATGGACCCCAAAATAATGAAGATCATACGGCCTTCAAACAACCTTTTTACAAACATGATAAAGGTGAGTCATCAAATGGCAAGAAACAAAGTGCCAATAATCTCAACTTTGCGCCATCATATGATCATATTGTTAATGCTATCATCATTAATGAACAGCCTCAAAAGGAAGCAACTAATGTCATTACAAGAGGGCAGAATTCTAGAATGACTTTACAAGGGATAGTCCCTCAAAACACCAATATCCCACCATCCAACATTGTGGTCAAACAACCTCCTACAGCAGCAAGACCTTATAGTTTGGTGGACCAATTGCAACGTACTCCAGCACAAATCTCAATCTTAGAGTTATTGAAGTTGTCACCAAATCATAAAGAGATTTTGGAAAAAGCTTTGGAAGAGACACATGTTTCTACTACCTTAGGGGAAGAAAAATTTCAAAATATGGTAGGACATCTTGTGGCTCCTTATTGTCTTTCATTTTCAGATCAAGATGACATGTCTATAACTCATCCTCAAAATTTGCCATTACATATAGAGGTTTTGATCGAAAGGCATAGAGTCAAAAGAGCCCTTATTGATGGAGGGGCTGGCCTTAACATATGCACATTGAGTCTTGTAAAATCCTTAGGTCTATCCGAGTCTTGCATTGACCCTACAAAGAAAATCACCATAAAAGCTTATGATGAAGCTGAAAGAGCTTCTAAAGGCATGATTGTGTTACCCATCCAAGTGGGACCAGTTAAGAAGGAAACCAAATGTCAAGTGTTGGACATGAAATTAACCTATAACATCTTATTGGGAAGACCCTGGATTCATGAGATGCAAGCTGTCCCCTCCACATACCACCAATGCATCAAGTTCCCATAGATGGGTGAAGAAATCATAGTTGGAGGAGACTCAAATCCATTTCAATATTGTAATGCACTCAAACCCTTGCATGAATTATACATTCCACATAATCGTGAAGGAGTTGTTCTAAGAATCACCAATGAAGATGCACAAAATCCTCTTCAAGCTAGCTCAACTACATCAACTAAGGGCAAGGAAAAAGTGAGCTACGAGGGTCCAAATGTGATGGAAAGTCCATATGTGACACCTAGATTGGAAACAGTAATCTACAAACCTACTAAAGAGGAAAAAGAACAAGCTAAAGCAGATCATTATCAATACATGAGTGAGATGATGAACAAATTTGACAAACAATGCAAGATTAGTTCAAAAGGGGTAGGAGAATATTCAGTTTCTCTATTTGACATGCCCATGTCTCCCAAATCACATGGAAAACCCTCAAAAGAACATCTTCCACATAAGTATAATTCTTATTTTGTGAGGGAAGATAGAAAAGCAACATGGGATAAGGAAGAGGATGATTTCCTTCAATGGCTTTATCATGATGAGGATGGTACCCTAGACACTCCCATGGAAAGAATTCAACATGTCAATAAACAAACAGAAAAATATGGGAAAGGATTTGATATTATGAAAAAGATGGGATACAAAGGAAGAGGACCCCTAGGCCAAAGAAATAGAGGATTATTAGAACCTATTGAACCTGTTTGGAGGGCAAGTCATGAAAAATCCGGAGTAGGTTTTCAATATAAGGGAGAAAGTTCAAGTCCAATGCATGATTTTCATCCTGAAATAAATGCATTAGAATCCTAAGGAGATAGTGATGACTCTAGGGATTATGAATGGGATACTTTATCAGATGAGTCATGTCAAGATAAAGAAGTCATTGCTATACATACTTATGCAAAAATCCCAAAACAAGATGCTCCAATTAATGAAGAATCTCCTATTCAAAGGCCTAATATAGAACAAGCATCTAGTAGTGGAGCATGGATAGAAACATTTTGGACACCTTCAGAGGAGGGAAATTCAAACATTAGTTTTAACCTGCTTGTGGCTTTTCCCACATTGTTTCCCATAGAGGTCGATGAGGATTCAAGAGAAGGGGACTTTGACCCTGCTTCCATGGATCATCTTGAGGAAGCGCACATCATAGATCTAAATGATACAATGTATGAACCTTCAAATGAAGTCATGTCCATAAATCCTATTGATGATACCTTACCCAATAATTCCTTAATTTTGATACATCCAGACCTCATTGATTGGGATCAAACTGAACCACATGACTTACTTTACTTCCCAAATGACCAAGCAACAAACCAATACCTCAATGCGGTTGAACCCTCTTTCACCAACGAACTCAATACGGACATGATGACAATAGCAAGGGTCCAATCTCTTAGTCAAAAAAAAGAAAAATAAAAAAAAATAAAATAAATGAAAAGTTCTATTGGTGAAAACCCAACTGTGGCACCATTAGAAGAGAGATTGGACACTTTGCCTGAACATGAAGAAGAACGGTCATCTATTCTTATAGAACCAACAGAAAAAGTTAACATTGGTACAAAACTAGAGCCAAAGGTTGTACACTTGGCTGCATCACTTACATCTCTTGAAAGAGAGGACTTTATCAAATTCTTCCAAGAACAACAAGTAAATTTTGCATGGTCATATGCCGATATGCCTGGATTGGATCCTGATTTCATAATGCATCATCTGAATGTCAGACCCGGAGTTAAACCTGTGAAGCAAAAACTAAGGAAAATGCACCCACATGTGGCTCTCTTAGTCAAGGCAGAATTGGAAAAATTGTTAAAGGTGGGATTCATAAGAACAATAGCATATGCTGATTGGATCTCTAACATTGTGCCAGTTACTAAGCATGATAAATCTATCCGTGTGTGTATGGATTTTAGAGATTTAAACCTTGCATGTCCCAAAGATGACTTCCCATTGCCAAGCATTGATACCATAGTGGATTTGACAGTAGGTCACGCAATGTACTCATTAATGGATGGATTTAGTGGCTACAACCAAATCAAGATTGATCCCGAAGACCAAGAAAAGACAACATTTACTTTCCCTTGGGGTACTTTTTGTTGGAATGTCATGCCCTTCGGTTTAAAAAATGCTGGAGCTACATATCAAAGGGCCATGACAACTATTTTCCATGACATGATGCATACTTTCTTAGAAGATTATGTGGACGACATTCTAGCAAAATCCCACAATAGAGAAGAGCATTTAAAAATCCTAAGAAAAATATTCATTCGGTTAGAACAATTCAAAGTTAGACTAAACCCAAAGAAGTGTGCCTTTGGTGTCCAATCCGGCAAGTTATTGGGTTATATAGTGTCAGCAAAAGGCATTGAAGTTGATCCTGAAAAAGTACAAGCCATTCTAGAAATGGAGATTCCAAGAAATATTAGCCAAATGAGGTCACTACAAGGAAAGATTCAATCAATAAGGAGATTTATCTCTCAATTAGCAAAAAAGTGTCACTCCTTCACTAGATTGTTACACAAGGACACTACATTTATGTGGGATGAAGAATGTGACAAGGCCTTTGCTACTTTGAAGACTTATTTGATAAACCCACCTATTCTTATGTCACCTATCAAGGGTAAAGAATTGTTGTTATACATATCAGCCACAGAAAGGTCTCTAGGCATATTGTTGGCACAAGAGGATGAGCAAGGAAAAGAAAGGGCAATCTACTATCTTAGTAGAACCTTAATAAAATATGAACTCAATTATTCATTCATGGAAAGAGCATGTCTAGCAGTGGTTTTTGCATCTCAAAAACTAAGACATTATATGTTGATGCATAAGATCAAATTAATTGCCAAGATTGATCCTCTCAAATACTTGCTAAGTAAAACTGCCTTAACAGGTAGAATAGCAAAATGGGTCATGATCCTAAGTGAATTTGATATTGAATATGTTGATAGAAGAGCAATTAAAGGACAAGTGCTAGCAGATCACTTACCAGATAACCCAATGGAATCTACACAAACCATGCAAATTGAATTTCCAAATGCAGAAATTGTCAACATAGAAGCAAAGACATGGAAATTATATTTTGATGGATCTTACACACAAGGAGGTTCTGGAGTAGGTATATTATTGGTTACTCCTCAAGGGTACACCATTCCAAAGTCCTATAAACTCTTATTTCCATGCACCAATAACATAGCGGAATATGAGGCATTAGTAATTGGCATCAAAATGGCTTTAGAATGGAATATTGCAGAATTACAAGTGTATGGAGATTCCCAACTCATAATCAATCAGGTTAATAATGAATACAATACCAAAGACATAACATTGATGAAATACAAAACCTTGATTGATGGATGGAAGAAGTACTTTGCTTTGATCGCATTTGAACAGATTCCAAGAGAAAAGAATAGAGCAGTAGATGCCATGGCTACCTTGGCTTCATTGTTACAAAAACTAGATCAAAATGAGAAGTATGAGTTCTTGGTGGAAGAGTTGGTAAAACCGGCATTTAACCTTCCTGACACCCAAATTGTTGCTCTTTTACATGGGCATGACTCTCCTTGCTATGGACCCATCTATACTTACCTTAAAGACCAAGTACTCCCCATAGACCAAACTCGTGCCCAAAAATGTAACTTCATACGCCAAGCCGCCCGTTACCTAATCCTTTCAGACACATTGTATCGTAAGGGTCTTGATGGGACATTACTTAGATGTCTAGAGGAAGAAGAGTCTAAGTTAGCTTTACGTGAGGTCCATGAAGGCATTTGCGGGTCACACTCAAGCGGTCTTAATCTAGCTAAGAAAATCCTTCGTTTAGGGTACTTTTGGACAACATTAGAAAAGGATGCTTGTCAATTTGTGAAGACATGCAGCAAATGCCAATATCATGGTAATATGATACATGCACCAGCTCAAGAATTACACCCATTCATTACACCATGGCCTTTTTATCAATGGGGTTTTGACTTGATTGGAATCATATATCCTCCATCTTCAAACGGACACAAGTATATCATCACAACAACATAATACTTCACCAAATGGGTGGAAGCAGTTCCATTAACAACAGCAACCGGCAAACAAATTTCAATGTTCATTTTGAATCACATAATTTTCCACTATGGTATTCCACATGCTATTATCATAGATAATGGGAAATAATTCAAAAATCAGGATATTGATGAACTTTGCATGACATTTCACATTACACATCATTCATCATCCATTTATTATCCACAAGGCAATGGACAAGCTGAAGCAACAAACAAAAATATTCTCAAAATATTAAAAAGATCGGTTAACAAATCAGGAAGAGATTGGCACGTGCAAATAAATCCTGCACTATGGGCTTACAGAACTAGTATCAGAACACCTACAGGAGCCACCCCATTCTCTTTAGTCTATGGAACCGAAGCAGTTCTACCATTAGAAGTTGAAATTCCATCTCTACAAGTTTCATTAAGAGGATTGATCACTGATGAGGATTATAGGATTGCCAGACTACAACAATTAGAATTGTTAGAGGAACACCAAACTCAAGCTTATGAGCATTTAAAAGTTTATCAAAACAGGATTGCACACAATTACAACAAACACATCAAACCAAGAACTTTTCAAGTAGGAGACTTGGTACTAAGAGAAAATCCCAAAAATCAAGCTGAAAGGGAAAAGAAAGGAAAGTGGGAAGCTAATTGGATAGGCCCATTTGTGATAGTGTCATCCTTTGGAACTGGAACATATAAGTTATCAGATTGTAATGGTGAAGAATTACAAGAATCCATAAATGGCATTCATTTGAAGAGATTCTACACCTAAAGCAGATGAAAGAGTATAAAGAGTATCAGATGAGAGAGCATCATAATTATTGTACATAGTTGAAAAGGGATCTTGAAAATACCAAAAACATTTGAAAATGGAAAATCCAAAAACATTGGAAAAGAAGAAAGATCAAAAACAGTGGAAAATTAAGCCTGAAGAAAGCAAAATAGGCGCAAAACTATCTCTTGGTGAAAACCTAGCAAATAGGCGCCAAGGTGATAAAGAAAAATACAAAAAAAAAAGAAAAAAAAGAAAAATACAAAAAAAAGAAAAAAAAGAAAAATACAAAAAAATGAAAAAGAGAAAAAAGTGCCTTGGTGAAAACCTAGCAAATAGGCGCCTCGGTAGCAAAAAAAGAGAATACCCAAAGGTGAAAACTTGGCAACAAGCACTTTTGGTTCCCTTAAGTCATTTCCTTCCTAGTCACATGTGTACATAATGCATCTCATCATCCCATTTGTCTAAACCTTCATTGCATCCGTCATTTGTACATAGTCATAATAACAGTTTGTAGCATCATCCTTTGCATTGCCTAAAGTTGTCAAAATTGATACATCAAAATACTTGGGGGCAGCATAAATGGATTGGAAAGTGGGTACCTCAAAAAGGATTCAAATGAGCAACATTCAGTCACAAGCAGAAAGGGATCAACATTGTCAGAAGAGAGATCAGATTTTTGTAAACCTTTGATTGATAACCAAGAAGTTGACTACCACAACAAAATCCTTGAGCCTAAATTGACTTATTATTCAGGATTAAAAATAAAAAATCATGTCATGATCAAACACTTGGAAATATTTTTTTGTTGAAGATCAGAAAACAATGCAAAACACCTAGATAGATTCTTTTGAAAAGTTGGTTAAAAATCTGTTTACTTACATTCATTCAATTTGTATCAAGTCTTTTTAGCTAATCAATGATGTTTCGACTAGATTGGCAATGATGGAGACATGATATTTTTCTTGAATATGAAGTGACTGTTTGGAGGAAGATTCATTGCCTTATGAGAATTCATCTAAAGACATGGTCATCAAAGAACCATCGAGGATTATCTTATAAAACAATGAGTTAACCTTTGTTTGTTTACGCAATCAGATACCTTGGATATTTAGATTCTTCATATCTAAATGACAAAATCCACTTGCAACATAGAATCTGACAAAATTGGTATTCGTACTCTCATGATTGTTTGTAATCAGTGATAGTCGTATCGATGAGACCGATGGGAAAGCAAAACGGAGGTTACCATATGAGCAGTAAATAAAAAGTGATATTCATATCATCATGTCAGTAGGCAGTGGTGATTGTATCGACTTTCCGGTCCCAAGTTCTCAATGATGAAAATATATCCTCAAGGCATTTATTTGCTAAAAGCTAGTGACACTTAGCTGCATTCATAAAAAGGTTAAATGCATTCTCATGTTAGATTAATTGCACATGCATTTTTTTTCCCAAGGGTTTCATTTCGCATCAAAAAGGGGGTACATAACATCATCAATAGGGTTAAATCAGCAAGGACAACATCACTTCAATATCATCTTTTCTACAATAAAAACATGAGATTATACTTTTTGCATTCATTCCATATCATTAATCATTACATAAATATATTATCAAGGAAAAGAAGGAAATAATCATTTACATGTGCATACATATAGATTGCATACATGAGACATAACATATCAAAACTGCATCCATACATGAAGAAAGAAATGCATCCATCTATCTATATCATACATAAGATACGTTGCATCCATAGACATATCCATCCAAAAACAAATGCATTAGATAAACACATATAGCAGCATCTAAAGGAAATCTCATATATCATCAAGTAAAAGCAGGAAAGATCATAAATGTCCTCATGTCACAGGTCTACTCATAACTCAATACATCAATTATAATACTGATATCATAAAATCAACTCTATAATCACCCATCAATAGGGGCATCAATGTCAAATAAGTGTCAAAGTACAACTGGAAAGGTGACACCAGGGTCACAAGACTATGGTACAATATCAAGTATCTCAGCATCAGTACATAAATGATCAATAAGAGCACTCATAGCTCAACTCTCGTCACCACTGGGAGGAGGTCCTGGAGGAGGCTATGGAGGAGGCTGTGATGGAGGCTGCTGAGGCGGCTGAGGAGGCGTCTGACCAACCATAGCAACAAGGAGAGGAACTAATGGAGCCAAACCTGATACTAACTACTGAATCATAGACGACATCTGTGACACCTCTGTCCGTAATGCTCCCACATCTGCTCGTAGCTGGGTAGTACTAGAACTCTCCCCAACCTCATAGGTACTTTGAGGATCACCTGTATCTATAGGAGCTTTTCCCCGATCATGGGAAAAAGCTGCTGGCATCTGATGTGCACCTGTATCCTGACCATCCACGGTAGCCTGCTGTAATCCTGCTCCCGTATCCTGTCCTGTACCTGGATCCTGTCTAGCAGCCCTCACATGATCTTGATGATCTATCCTCTGTCTCTGTGCTACTGCAGGATGAGGAGGAGGAGGTGGTGCCTGTACTTGTGCATCTCTCACTCGTCCTCTGAGCCTAATCACTGTACTATGATTAATTGTTTAGGCATGGAGTGCAAGGGTGTTAAGAATGCTCTCAACTAGAGCTATTAAGCCAATAACCTTGCTAGTAAACCATGCAATGGGAGATTCAAATGAAGACAAGGGCAAGAATGCCAATATCCCCAAGAATCAAATGAAAATACAAATGCAATGCAACTATGCTAGAAATGGAAATGCAAGCGATGCTATGAAAGGATGTATGCAAGTATTACAAAGCCTCCTAATTAAGCTACATGAAGTAATCTAAAGCATAAAGGAAACTAAGCTAATATGAAGCTATGAATGTCATGACAATGCAAGAAATGAAACTATGATAACTGTAATCACCTAAAAATGGTCATCTAGACTATTAGCCCCTTTTTCTAAATCATAAATTGCTTATTCTTGATCAAATCCTAATTCTATCATTTATTTGATTATTTTCTATGGGCTAACCATTTTATCCTAAGTCTTTATTTATTTAAAAGGAATTCTCTCCCCTTTTAATAAATAAAAAGCCCCCACTTTTCCTCTTATCCTAAGTTGCACAAATAAAGCATTATTCTTATTCTATAAAAAGGGAAAAAACACTTTTTGTCTCATATGGACACAAAAGTCAACTCTTATTTTCTCATTGGAGGATACTTGTGCACATGGATTGCTCCTCTTTGATGCTCCACCATTGATTAAATCTTTTGTCTCTTAATCTCCATGGTCCATTCCTTCTCATTTCTTATAAAAGGAGAGCTCTCTTCTTCATTCTAGATCCCCAACTTTTTATGCTAATGTTATGCTGCAGGTTTTCTAGGTCACTTTGGAGCTTTTTGAGATTTGGAGCGTTCTTGGCTTTTTGCATCTACATGTTATCATAGTTTCATTTCTTTCATTTTCATGGCATTCATAGCTTCATACTTAGCTTAGTTTCTTTTATTCTTTAGATTAATTCATCTAGCTTAACTAGGAGGCTTTGTAATACTTGCATCTTTCATTTTCATAGCTTAGCTTGCATTTCCATTTCTAGCATAGCATTACATTGCATTTTCATTCTTGATTCTTGAGGATATTAGCATTCTTTCCCTTGTCTTCATTGAATCTCCCATTGCATGGTTTACTAGCAAGGTTATAGGCTAAATAGCTCTAGCTGAGAGCATTCTTAAAACCCTTGCACTCCATGCCTAGGGAGCTATGGATCAATTTTTGAGACCTCATTCTTGAGTGTTCTTGAATGTAATGATTCATAGAAGTGTCACAAAATTATAGCACACAATAACATGTAGATGAAAAATCCAAGAATGCTCCAAATCTTCAAAAGCTCCAAAGTGACATAGAAAACCTGCAGCATAACATTAGCATAAAAAGTTGGGGATCTAGAATGAAGAAGAGAGCTCTCCTTTTATAAGAAATGAGAAGGAATGGACCATGGAGATTAAGAGGAAAAAGATTTAATCAATGGTGGAGCTTGAAAGCGGAGCAATCCATGTGCACAAGTATCCTCCAATGAGAAAATAAGAGTTGACTTTTGTGTCCATATGAGACAAAAAGTGTTTTTTCCCTTTTTATAAAATGCTTTTCTGCAACTTAGGATAAGAGGAAAAGTGAGGGCTTTTTATTTAATTAAAAGAGGAGGAGACTCCTTTTAATTAAATAAAGACTTAGGATAAGATGGTTAGCCCAAGGTAAATAATTGAATAAATGATAGAACTAGGATTTGATCAAGAATAAGCAATTGATGATTTAGCAAAAGGGGCTAATAGTCTAGATGACCATTTTTAGGTGTATACAGGAACCAATAATGAAGAAAAAATTCTTGCTACTCTAATGGGGGTGGATTTGGCACAAAGGTTGCAGGTTGAGAATCTACATTTGGAAGGTGATTCTCAAATAGTGGTAAACACCATTGTGACAAGCAAGATGCATGTGTGTAAATTGCAAAAAGTGGTGAATTTATAAGAAAAATATTGAGCCAATTAAAAAATTTCAAAGTCACACACATCTATCAAGAGGGAAATATGGTCACTGACTCATTGTCCAAGTTGGTAGTTGAGGTGGTAGTGACATAGCAAGAGGAAGTACAATGAAATCATGGTGACCATTGTAAAAGCAACTGAAATGACCGTATGATCTGGGTGACACAGCGATAGGTGACGAAGGACAACCTTGGAAATAAATTGGACGAAATGTGGCATAAGTAAAATTACTTGCATTTTCTTCACACATTTTCTTGTGCAAGAATTTATTGTAGAGAATGTACATTATTTAGTCTAGGATTTTGTGCATTTTAGTTTCTTTTGAGTGGCTACGAAAATGGTGGTGTGGAGAGAAGAGAAAGTAAAGGGATGAATAGAGGAAAATTTTACATTCAAAGACACAAAATAGTAAATGGCCTTTAAAGGGCCCATGGATGAAGACAAACCGAGGAATGTCTTCATCTCTATGTATACATCCTTTGTGAACATAATCTGGGTGATTTTGAGGTTTGAATATGTAGTCTCAAATTTCAAATGGAGGACAAATGCTGACATTGCTTCCCTTTTCTATGCGTGGGGACTGTAGTTTGGGTCCAAGGAGTAGGTGAAACACATTGTGGAGAGATGTGTGAAGCTAGAGTGGTGTGTGGGGCTTGAGGAAATTCTTGAGCATGCGGTACGAGGGAGGTATGGGAGATTTTATCACAAGAAAATATCATTCTAGAAAGGCTTGGGACCTTTTAGTGGATTTTGTCCATGATTGGGACTTAGAGTGTGCAGTCAGTCTTCCCAAGAACCAAATCAATCCAAAATTATTCTAATTGTGCTTGATTGTGGGTGGGAAGATATGGAGAACTAGAGGAGAGAGCGACAAAGGGAGAGGTGAGGTAGAGACTGAAGTTATGGTGTTGGAGGAAGTGGTGGCTCCCATGGTGGTAGTGGACATGGAAGGGGTCATGGGTTTGGATGATATCCTCACAAGAAGCATGTTCATGGACGTGAAGGGCATGCGAATGTTGTTGATGGTGGTGACCATTCAAAGGTCACTTCTAGAATTTCTCTAGTGCAAATGGGATCATGTTGTGGCGGGTTTGAAGTTGGTGAGTCCTAGGGTGGTGGTGGAGTGGGTGCAATGGTTGGTTCATCTCCCTCCCCCATGCAATGCCTTGAAATTTGATTTTGTATGTTCCTATCATAGGTGTATGTAGATAGTCTATGGTGGTTGGATGTTGCCTATTTTTCCTGGTACAAAAATTAAATGTAAATTTTTTGAATTGGTTTGGGGTGTTTTTTGGGATGTGTATCTGCCCCATTTTATATATGTTTCATAATTCTAGGGTGGGTTTGGGACAAATATCCACCACATTTTGTGTTCATGCTTGTAGGATGGCACTAGCTATCAAAATTGGAAGGGTCTATCATGATGTAAGGGTAGTTTTTTAGATAGTGATCAAATCTAGACATTATTGTAATTTTCCTTTATATTTCAATAATAATAAATAATTTTTTACCTATCAAAAAAAATATCATGCCTCAATGATTGCTTTTATTGCTACAAGGTGGCACAAATATCTAGATAGTGCATGAAATATATAGTCAAAAAAATGTAAACAACCTCCAAATCAAAGGCAATGATATTGGAAGGGAATATCCTCTTGTGGATCTCTTTGTAACTTTCCTTAGATTCAATTCACCTCCACAATAACCCCATTAACACAAAATCCCAAATGTTAGCACAAGAGAAAACCATGTAAATTAAATGACCCAATCAAGACTCAAAGACCATGCTACGCTATCATGGTAACCAAAATCTCTTAGAACATGAATATGACATCATCCAATTTGAGTACAACCTATCTTTAAACTACAAGACCTAATAATCATTTGTAGTGAAATGTGCTATCTTCTTTTATAAGACCTTAATGACCTAAAAATAGACACATAATGAAAAAAAACAAATAACACAAAATAATCCTAATACCCCTTGAATTTTCCTACATTAGATCTTCATGTTAATAGGGCATAAAATATCTCTAATAAAAGTAGTCTTATAGGAAGACATAGTATTATATAATTGAAGGTCTCTAGAAAAATTAGTTTATAAATTCTTGGTTGCTTCCCTTGCCATGGTCTTCCTTACATTAACTATTTTATCCTTTTGAGGACTGGTGTGTGAGAAATTACAAGGGATTTTCATAAGATATTCTCTCTCCCCAATTGTGACCAATATTCTTATGGAGCACTTTGAAGGGTTATCTTTTAATAATTTTCCCCTTAAACTAAGATGTGAAAGCTAGGTTTAAAACATCAACATATGTTTATTACTATAACTGATAGTAATTTTGGAGATTTTTTAATTGATGGTGATGAATATGAAGACCAGCCAAGATCAGATGAATACAAGATAGTAGAAAGGTTAGATCAATTATTTTCTTGTCATTGATGCCAAGAAATTGATTTTTGGTTTATATTATATTTCCATATTATATAGTATATGATATAAGTTGAATGAGTTAAGGAGATGAAGAAATGAGATGTTGTGAAGTTGAAGAACTTAAATGGGAAACTAATATAGATCAGACAATGATTAGATTATGTTGATATCATTATTTTTTACCTAACATATGATTATGTTAAGTCAGTATAGTATGGTAATGAAGTTTTTTCAAGTCGATAAGAAAAACTATTTTGGCTACTAAGAAAGAAAATTTATTCGGTAAAGAGTGGGAAAAGTCACTCGGTAAAGGAAAAGGAACCGAAGGCACCAAACATAAAAGAAAATTTTAGGCACCAAGTGAATTTAATCAAAATACAAAATTATCTACAGAGCAAGGAACATATATTGAATACAAGGATCAGGATGACATTTAATGATTAGCTATGATGAGATGGATGGTTATGATGATAAGAAAAGTTAGTTAGAGATATCTATAGTTAGGAAAATTCATGATCATGATCTATGACTTAGATCTAAATGGTTAAAGTAGAAGGAACAAGTTTCAAGAAAGTTCAAGTTCTAAGGTGAAAAGAAAATGTGTTACCAAGATCCAGATTTAAGGTATAATAAATTGGACGACTGAGATTTATCAAAAGAAAACGTAATAAAGGAGATTAAGAAGAAAAAAATGTCTATATAAAGGATGGATTTGTATGAACAAATGGTTAGAAAAGTGAAGAGTTGATAAGTCACTGAATGATATAGTGAAGAAGGAATAGAGAGATTCTGAGTCAAAAAGCGGGATTTGATGAAGTGTTGAAGCCAATGGAAAGTGAAGAATTGAAGTCAAGTTACAAGAGCACACAAAGGATCTAGTTATACAAGATAGTTGTGAATTTACAGGTCAATCTCTTTACTATTATCTTATTACAAATTTGTAACAGAGCAATCTCTTAATATAGTGGACTTAACAATCTTATTTTAAAATACTTGACAAAGGTAACATTCTAAATAGTGTTTGAAGCCCTCTAACCTTGCCACTCCTAACAAGGTGAAAATCTTAACAGATCTGAGATAAATCCCTTGAATGGGTCA